>JAABKK020009062.1:0-24004 GCA_011634745.2 Catotricha subobsoleta
CAGTAGAATTCATATATAGATTCAAAAGATAAACTCTTCACACATTAAGTTTTCGTATGTTTTATTCCGCTCACTCTACTACGTTTTTTTGATTCTATATAAAATTTCTGGTGTATATATTGTTTTTTGTGTTTGAACTTTCATTTTAAGCTTTTAGTACACAATTATGCGAAATGGTTTGCGACTTCAGTAAACAGAAACCAGCAAAAGCAAACATTTAAAAGGTGCATTTATATTTCCAATTTCTAAATATTTTTTTTTGTATTTATATAGGTATGTATATTTACATATCACTGATGTTTATTTAGTTACAGACTTTTGAGCGCCACAATATTATATTAATTTTATGAAATCACAGCAAATTAAGAGATCATAATCTATTCAGACAGTCTGTTAACATACATTGTAAATTTTCATAAGGCATGTCTCAAGATGTATTTAAGACATGTACTTTGTGTGTGTCTGAATAGAAAAAAAAGAGACAAATCTAACATAATTAGACGCGCCCACGTTTCGTCTGGTCAGACACACAAAATACACGTTTTAAAGATATTTTGAGACATGCCTTATAGAAATTTACAACCTTTGTTAAAAGGTAGTTTGTTATAACAAGTTTGATAATATTCTGACAAGATTCTGATACTGTTTCTTTGCTGGAACACTACAGACCTCGCTACAGACCCAGACACTTAATAAAAACGTTTTTTTTTTTAAATTTAATGTAGATTTAATTTAAATTTAATTATATATATAAATTCTATATTTTCACATTGAATATAATATTATAGTAATTATTTCGAAAAAGTATATAAGTAATAAGTTATGAAAACTTATATATGTCAGAATCACATTTCTAACACAATCACAATAATAAGATTTAATTTTTAATTTAATAATTAAATCATATAACATTCATATATCAATAGCCAAATGTTCTTCTGGCCAGAATTATATTAGATAAGTCTTGTATATATTTAAAAAATAAAAAAAAAAGGTTCAAAAATCATTCTTACTACTTACTACACTAGTTTTTACACAAGACGTGTCTAATTCATTTCTGTTGGCTGTACAACTAGTTGGAAAATGAATTAACTTACCAGTCTGATTGTAATTACAACTTTGGTCATATTTCCAGGGATTGACTGATCGAAGTACAGTTCTAACATTCTAGAATATGAATTTAATAGAACAATGAAATCAACTGTATAAAATGCTTAGAAGACATTATTTTTATATTCTACTGAGCTGAATTATAATAAATATCGATGGCTTTCAGTGGGATCAGTGAACAACTGATTAAAGCTATTGCCTAACAAAATAAGTATGATAAATATTATCTACTTATGACAAAGTCTTTTTAAGAAACGAATAAAACATGAAATCTTACTCAATATCTACTCAATACCATAAACAATCTACGTTGTGTAATATTTATATGATAATACCGTGTAATATTATTATGTCGACTTTAATTTTATTTATTATATTTAACCATATTTATTCAAACGTTCATTATTATTTGAATGGCTGTAATGGTCTTATAATGTTATTCATAATGTTAAACTATATATTATTCCTTTAACGAAAACACACATAATTTTATACGGTACTCTAAATATATTTATTAGTTATATCTCGACAGTTTATACATTCTTAACTTTAACAAATCGATTTAATGCTGGGACGACTCCGAAGAGTCGACCCGGTCAACTCAACTCCAAAAACCGGACTCAAAACGTTTAATTTTATTATTTAATTAAACGATTTTTATTAAAAAAGATTTTACTTGCAAAATTCTGTTCCCACTTTTTGTCTGTGAATGCAATTTTGCACCTCAATGGATGCAACTCGATATATCATTTCTTTGCTTGTTTATTTTGTCTTTTTTTCTTCTATATATTAAATATTTGTTATTTTATTAATTCATGCTAATTTGCTTATTTAGGCAATAAGTATCAGCGTGCCATAATTAATACAATAGTGCGGCGACTATTCGTCTGCCACACAACAACCGTTTGTTTTATTATAATTTGTATTTTGTTATTTATTTTTTAAAATGTTGTATTTTGAATTTTAGTCATGTTATGCGTGATGTTGGTTGAAATTTCACTTGAAAGTTGAAATGTATACATTTAATTATCGAATTTAATAAATTAAATTTCATTTAAAATATTTCGGTGAAATCAAACTAAGGTGTTTTATTTAAAATTAGATATCTACTTAACTTACGACTTTGTTTATTTACAAAATTTGTACTAATTTCATTTCATCGAATTCACATATTCGCAATTTATTAGCTCAAAGTTCACTGATAAAAATCATATTGATACAGGCCAAAGCCAATAACTGATATTTACCCATTATAAATTTATTTTTTAACACTTTATACGAAAGTGAACATGGAAATACTTCATGTTGCTTGATAATGCTCAAGTTTTATATATATATTTACGCTTTAACATTAATAATCGAATAAAATTCCTTCAAACCATAAACAAAGTTGATCAATAAATTGTTTCTGATTTCGATTTAATTTGCGTCAAAGAATTCAATCTTCGATATGCTCATTGCTCATATCAATAATGCACGAACCAAAATAGTTTTATATTTGATATTGAGACCACTTGAGTTTAACGCTATAAATGTTATATGAGATTAAATTATCTAAACTGTTTCATGTCATTTAATTAAATTATCTGTTCTATATAATTCTAGACCTAACCAGATTTTCAATGGGTCATTGTTTGACTTCAAATAAAATATTTGTTGTTTCCATTTTATTTTTTTTACTATTATTTTGGTGTGAGATAAAGGAATTTAAAGCTATGACCTATAAATAAATAATTTATTGCGTTTTTTTTAAACTTATGTTCCATTTTTTTTTTTTAAATTCTAGAACAAATTTGCATTAAAATGTAACTCTTTTACGTTCAAAATTACTAAAAAATTACGCAAAATACAACACAATATCTAAAAAAAAAAAATCTCATCTAGTTATAAAGACCTTTATAACTAACCGGTTAATACCGTAAAAAAAATTTGGATGTAATTGAATTTATAAACTGATTATTAAATATAAATATAATTTCTTGTACGTATTGAATGACGTACAAATTTATGAATATCTACCACAAAATAGTTAAAATAATCGGAAATATTTTGTATAATAAAGTGGTAAAGTAAAGTTTCTATAAATGAATGAATAACTTTATAATATTTGAATAAAGGTAAATGCTGTGATCTAATATCAAAGAAGACGTCTAAACCACAATAAAGACAAAACCAATTTATATTAAATTAATTTAATGCTTATTTTATTCGCTGAATAGTTGATTATATTTTGTATTCAAACATTTCCATTAAACAAAATTATAAGAGGAAATATTTCAATAAATTCAGAATTTTATATTAATATAATTAAAAATAGTAAAAGAACAAATAATTGTAATTCTTTTTTCAACCCTTAAATTTATTGTAACAAAATAATATTATAATTATCACACAGATATAATTATTTGGTTTCTTAAAATGTATTCGTACAATAACTTAATTAAAAATATCTTTTGAAGTAAGCAATATTTGAACATTCCATGTATAATAATATTTTATATTAAACTTAATAATAAATGCTTATCAACTGAACTTATAAAATTTTACATAATTAAATGAATGTACATTAATGTGTTTTATCCCTTGTTTTATATTTCCTAATTTAATGACTTAGTTGAACATCTTATAAAATATAATTAATAATTATTTTTTTTTTATTTAAACGGCTCGAAATGTATGAACAGTTGGATTGAAGTTAAGACTATCCTTAGGTCCAAAATTACACATCTTCTTGTGCTTCACCAATCTTAATTCACCAGTAAAATCTTTAACTGTTCGCCAATATACGGTCTGGACAGCATTTCTTCCAGCTACATAACGTATTGCCGATCCAATCAACATGATGAGATTTTTTTTCGATATTCTTTTTAACACTTTTTACAATATTAGTAAAAATTTTTTTTTTTTTTTGAAAAAACAACGTGTTATTTAATTGCACAGTAGTTCACTTTAACAATTTAATTAATATTCTTTAATAAGAGAAAATTTAAATTTTTGTTATATAAAATTTATATGTTTCTTTGTCAGAAGCTCAATTTTATTTAGTTAATTTCAAAGAAAATTATTTCAATTTATAGTATTTCAATCTGAATAAAAACATTAAATATTATTGTTATCATTAATAATTAATAAATCCGATGCGCATGTATTTATATTATAAGTACCTCGTATAATATATACGCATTTAATTACGACGATATCTCACAAAGCCTATATGTTGACGTCGTTAATCAGTTTTTCTTATGTATGCAAAAATATAAAAAATACAAAATAAAAAAAACCTGTGCTTATTTTCTCTACTTATTTTTGTTTTTACTCAATTCGTTTTGTTTGCAAACAATTAAAAATGAATACGAATCGCGATGTCTGACGTCTATTTACGTATTACATAACAAATGGTCATTGGTCATCTATGGATAATATTTTTTATATTTTGGAAAATTGTTAAATGGAATTATTTTTATGATACATTTTTCTATTTGTTCCAGAAATTATATTTTCACATTAAACCGCATATTTATATATTTTTTTTTACACTGATGTACAAAATCCATATTTGATAGGACATACATTGACTTCGTGAATCATACTATAAAATATTATAATATGTTGAAAAACTTCTAGATGTTATTTACAATTATAACTGTTGATCAGAGTTGTATAATATGAGTTTCATTTTATTATGTTATTTATTTGTTATATGTTATTTCGATGGCTCAATAAAGAGCATATACAAATGATGACTAAGAATTTTTAAAATGGACAATCAGGTAGACATCGAAGTTCAGAGTTTGTTGTTTGTTGTTTGTTGACTAAGCAATCCACAAAACAACAAGTTAACAGATATATTATATGTTCACATTCTTTTGAAAACAGTGATTTTTATTCGTTTCCAAAACTTTCCATACATTTTAGGTAATATGTAGATACTTTTGATTTTGGCTATAAGAAACTTTGCTAAATGCATCTTTTAATTTAAAACGATTAAAATTTTTAAAAATTTTATATGAGAAATGATTAATGAAAGTTTTGCCTTACAAAAGTCATTGAAAATAACAAAACCATTAATAAAAATAAAATAAATTGGAAAATTTAGTTCAATTGAAAAAGGTAAGACATATAAAATCATAAAACAAATTTAAAACCTACTTGTTTAATGAATAATATAATAATTAGTTCCTAATTCTCTTTACCTATCACTCTTGTTTTCATATTTTTTTTATGAAGTTGTAAAATTCCATAAAATTTTTGTTAATGAACATTCGTTTCGTAGAAACTTTATCAGTACATAAACCAAGAAGGTCATGAGTCTAAATAATACACATCTTGAATTTTTTAAACAGCGAGCAAACTGGAAAACAACATACTAATTATTCTATTAATACAGTTTTTAATAGAGTGATTGGGACCATCATATCTTTTTCGCTTGGTATTCATTAATATTAAAGGTTTTTTTTAATTTTAGACAGCGGATATAAAAATAACATAATTATGCAAGGGATGAGAATCAACCATAGCCCTTTTATACATAGAAAATGTTAATTATGTTGGATGTTAAAAAAGGCATGCAGTATTTTATTTGATCGTCCGGCCTGCATAAAATGGATGGGAGGAAGTACACTGAACACATAAATAATGATTAAAAATTAAATGAATATATTTATTAATAACCAATAAAGAAAAAAATGGGTATCCAATCATTTTAAATCACACTGTATTATATGCAGAAGAAAAACGTTGAATTGCTAACGCAGTATTGTGTATTATTGTATAAATTGGTATTTATGTGGGACGCATACTGAGATCACAAGTTTTGGTATAATGGTAAAATCAGCGAGTTGTTAGAAATATAATCACGTTATAATATAATCTCGATTATAATCGCGGTTATAATCGCGATTATAATTACAAGAATAAAATATTCATTGATTATAATGAAAATTAAAATTAATTTATGTATTTTTGGTTAATTGAAAATGATCTAATTTTATTAACTAAATTAAAGGTGGATTTATTCTTTTTCTTGAGTACGAACAATATTATCAGATAAAATATTTAAATTTTTTGCTGCAAGAGAATCTAGAACTGCCATAAAAACTATGTTATCCATAGAATCATAAGCGTAAAAAAATATTGGAATTGAAGAAATTAAACAAATTTTAAAGATGAAACAAAAAGTAGTTTTTACTTTAATAATTTTTATTTGTTTTATTTTTTATAATTATTATAAGTAGATAAAATTTAATTTTGAAAACTCATGTAATTAATGATAAATCGCAAATTAAGGTTAAAAATAAAAAAATTATTACAGAGAACAAACACATCTTTGTTTTTATTCTAATAGTATTTTATTTAATTTTTAAAATTTGATTAAAATCACTGCGATTATATAATCTGATTTTAATCAAAATAATTATTGAGTATGATTGTTTTAAAAATATTGATCAATAATTAACAACTCTGTAAAACTTCTTGCAAAATGATTTCAAATTCAAAGATGTTTAAATAACTTAATATACATACATATTGTTTATTTGGAAATGTTCATCTTCCTATAGACTAAATATTTAATATTAATTCTTATTAACTCCATTACAACCATTCAAATATGTCAATTTATCTAAATTTACTACCCACTGATAGTAATCGATTTCAGCATATTAGCTGGAAACAATTAGTGTATGACAGAATAATATGCTACCATTAATATGTAAATGTTTAATGTTATATCTGATCAAACATCTTACACTATTTCAAGTAAATGTTCAATTTAGAATTATAACAACAAGTTTATATTCTGAGAAAACCATATACCATATTCATCAATCACCTATATTGTGTAATAAATTAATTTTATTCGGCTCATCAAATTTCATTACATATTGGCAGTTTTATTGTATTTTATTATCAAAACTAATATTTCGTAGAACGCATTTAATCAAATGAAATTTAAGTGACATACATTATGTTGTTAATGTATTGAAACATGATATTTAATAAAATAATTATAAGCACGCTTTGGACCCATGTTTTCTGTAACAATGTGTATAATTCACCAAGCAACTTACCAAAACATTAATATTATGCCATTATTACCTAAGCATCGTATTATATTTAATTTGTTAATGTATTATTAACTACTTGAAAGATTTAATATCTAAGAATAGCTAAGAATTATCAAAATGTATTACTATATATACAATTATATAGTTTTACCAATTTTACTGTAAAAAATTTCGAAACATTTCATGTTGTTTTCATATGTTGCGGAAATGGAAATTATTTTATGTTTGTTGTTTGTTGTTTTTTCCTTTTAAACTAAAAGTTTATACATTAATTCTTAATGAAAAGATCTCTTAAGACGTATTCGTGTGTATAAGAAACTGAAAGATTTTACAGCTTGTTAATCTACGAACAAGAAACTTGTGGCTAAGGTTACATATCTTATTGCATATATGTGACTAGAATATTTGAATATAATTCAGAACTTTTTTCCTTAATAAAATTTAATTTATTCAATAGATAATAAATGAATAGATTGCAATGAGATTTTTAACATACCAAATAAGTAATTATTAAAATAATATGGCCCATAAACTACTTGTAAATAGATTATTTTAATCAGAAGTGTAAGAAAAATATTTCCGTAGACTATTGAAAAAAAATGTGCTTTTTGTAAATTCGTAAGCACGTATTTTATGATAAGGTGGTTAAAAAATATATATTTAAGGCGTCATTCGTTCGCAAATGCTTAAAAATGTTTCAAATAAGTACATTAAATTAAAGTATTAGTGATTTTACATGCAAATTATATCGATGGGTGGGTTGAACAATTCCTCTCACTTCGAAATGAAGCGGATGCCATGAAATATTTTCGAAAATCCATGTTCGAAATCAGTTAGAAACTACACTCTTTGCTTAGAAGAATTATGTGACACATAGTATAGTTTCTCACATCATTCGAACAGTAATAGGGTTTTATATGAAATAGGCATTTAAAATAATCGTCTAATTTAATTTTTTTGGACTCTTAGCACAATTTATGTAAATAACAATCATATATAGGAAACGTAACATATCAAGTGAAAATTAAATTTTCCATTACTTTATATGACTTAACATTTCCTCTAAATGTATAAAATATAATATAATCATCTGAGAAACAAAACAAATTTATTTGCTTTTTTTTTATTTATTATGTGATGATGACCACAGACAAGAAACAATAATTTTGAATGACTAAACAATTGATTATCTGTACAAGTAGTCATATACAATTTTTATTATTATTGTATTTATCGTAATATTGCTTGCAATATAATGTTATACCCGCTACAATCACATACTTTAGAACTGCCATGAGTTCCATAAATGTGTTGTTTTATTCCATTAAACAAAAACAAAAATAGAACGAAAAGTAACACTTTTGTTATCTACAAAAACTAAATGATAGGAGAGCACGGAGGTATCAGAGTGTCAATTCGCAAATCGTGGTATTTAATATATAAGTATAATGTAATGCATGCCTAATAATAATAAACTTCACCAAAAAACATTTATTTGACTTTATTTACAGAAATGAAATATTAAAGTGCTTAGGGAAAGAACTGATGGAGTGTATTACAAAAAAATAGTTTAGTAACTTTAGTTAGCAAACCTTTTTTTATTTAAGCGCTTATAAAAATTTCATTCAACCAAATTTGGGTGAATGAAAAGCAGCCTTAGTTGAACTTTAGAATTATAGAAGTAGAATCAGACGCATTAATGATTAATATATAATGTAAATAGTAAATCCTCCAATTTATCAAGAATCTTAAATTTCAACCATCGATCTTCACACCACTTTTTTCTTAAATGTATTTATTCATCTCATGCTTCTCCTATAAAATGTGTGGAATTGTGTCAGTACATGTAAATCATTTATAGAGGTACAGTCTACAGCGTATAGTATATTCAAATAATAAAAATAATTATAGAGATATTTATAATTATAATTTGTTCACTTTTTCGTAATTACATAATTTACACAATGAATTATCGCTTGTCTAGACAATATTTTTTGTTTGTACAATTTTAAGACAATACTAAGGAAATTATGTACCTAATGGCACTTAAATAATTTAACAACACATTGTCGTATAATATTTATTGACTATCAGTTAATACATTTTGAGCTACTAAGTAATAATCTCTATACCCACACAGGTGCGTCTAGAGTCAGCATCGCATCATGCAGTACTCTAATGATATAATAGAGAGTTTGCGAAATCGACGTTCGCCAATCTATGTAAGGTTCCGGAACTCGTTTATGTGACAAATTTTACGTTTCCTATTATAGTATGAAACTAATGATTGTTCATATATATTCTTACGTAAATTCGCGTACGTCGATTTCGCAATCTCTCTAATACTGAAAGAGTGAAAGAGCTAGAGAAGATTCAGTTAAGATTGGTATAGATAGAATAATGGTATAGTACAGTTGAGTTGATTCTGGTATATAGGTCAGTAGAGGTCGAGTAAAGCTGAGTTTCGCTTGAATTAAAGTTCAGTACAGATTAAGCTCTGCTTGAGTTAAGGTACAGTTTAAACATTTATGCAAAAGAAAAATTCTTTATTTTTCATCATTTTTTTATATGATTTCATTTTTCTTTTAATATATATTTATTTACACTATACTCGTATAATCATATACTTGATTTATTATTTCATTTAAGTATTTATTATAAATATTTATATAGGTTTTACTTTAAATTTATTACTTATCATTTTACGCGATTTCGAACCCAAGACCTTTGCTCACAGTGTGTGTCGTTAGCCATTTAGTTGTTTGTACTTTCATATATTTATATATATATATCAGTATTAATTGATGTGTAAATAAAGTACAATAAACATTTACGAGTACCTATAGGCTAAATTAAGGCTGAGTTTAGGCACAGTAACAATGTATACATTTTTTGAATAAAGTTAATTCAATAAGTACGAAATGAAGCGACATGTAAGTAAGTTTTTAAAGCGGGAAAAAATCCAATCAATAAATAAATATGCATTCTCAGTAACTACCGATTTTTCTAGATTTTCATCTATTATGATGTTTTTATGGCTTTGAAGTAAACGGAATTTTGACAAAAAATTTATATATGTAATTAAAAAAAAAAAAACAATAAATATTTTTTTTTAAATTAAGACCTCTTCTCAAATCTCTACCTCACCCGCACTTCGCTCTTGGTCATAAATACACTTCGTTTCACATTACATCTGACTGCTGTTTAATGTAATGAAATTAAATATGGACCATTCAACTTAGGAATAAAATTCGTTTTATTTTTATTAATTTTAAGATCTTTTGATATTTATTTATTATTATTAATTCCATTCGATTAATTATTAATTATAAGTACAATCAGAAATTTTGACAATTGGTAAATTTTACCTATTCTTAGTTAAAATTTACATTCACAGATGTTGGTACATTCATAATCGATAACCTATTTTAAAAATGTGTTTAATTTTAAAAAGAAAATGCCAGAAAGTATTGAATATCCGATCCAAGTTATTAAATTTAAAGAATAAAGATTGTGATTGAAATTATTCTAACGGTAAGCTTTCGTGTACCCATGTCTTAGAGCCACCTTCAACAAAATCAGCGGCTGCATGATCTTTTCCTTTTAATATCCATTTTGTGGTGAGTAAACCTTCCACGCCAACTGGTCCTCTAGCATGAATTCTAGCTGTTGATATTCCAACTTCTGCTCCTAGCCCAAATCTGAAACCATCGGCAAACCTTGAACTAGCATTATGAAAAACGCACGCACTGTCAACTTGTTTTTGGAAGTATTTGGCTGAATGCTCTTTATAATAATAATGAAATAAAGAAAAACATTGTAAGAATTTGGTATGCTTTTATTGAATATTTTAATTAACTAACCATTTTCAGTAACAATAACGTCTGTATGACTGCTTCCGAACTTATGAACATGATCGATAGCACCATCAAGACTTTTAACGACTTCAATACTAGCTTCTAATGAACCATACTCATGTCGTAATGATTTCGCTGGTGGTGGACCAAATGTAAGTAATTGAGCTAACTTTGGACCTGCATAGACTTGAACACCTTCACGTTTTAACATATTACAAACGTCTGAAAAGAATGGACCGTTCATTAGATCCTCGTGAATAAGTAATGTTTCCATTGCGTTACAAGCTGTATTATGTAAAAGAAATAAAATATTATTAGTAACTGAAATTCTTATATAGATAAGACAAGATAAAAATTATACATACCTGCTGGATAATCACACTTTGAATCCCGAACAATTTTCAAAGCTTTATCTAAATCAGCATCCTTATCAATGTAAACATGACATATACCTTCTGCATGCCCTAAAACTGGAATATGCTGAGATTGTTGTTGAATTGACCGAACCAATTCCGATGATCCTCTTGGAATAATGAGATCGATATGTTTGTCCATTGATAATAAATCACTAATTTCTTCTCGCGTTGAAATTAATGACATTGCTTTTTCACAACCAATAGATGATAATGCCTCTTTAACTAATTCCATTAGTGCACGATTACTGTGTGCTGCTTCTTTCCCACCCTTTAATAGAAGACCATTTCCAGAGGCCATTGCAAGTGCAGCTACTTGTGGTAAGGAATCCGGTCGTGATTCAAATATTACAAGCAAAACACCTATTGGCACAGTCACTTGTGTTAAATCCAAGTTCTCAGCTAATTTTGTGTGACGCAAAACACGACCCACATTCTGAAACAATAATTAAGAAATTAATCATTAAAAGAAAAGTTTTTTTTTTTAATTATCCAAAGTTCGAACATTTTAAATGAGTTAATTTAAAAACGAAACGTGAAAGGCTCCGTTGATCTATTAAGTATTAATGTTAAAAATATATCGTAGGAAGGCTGCCACCCTTGGGCCGCTTATATAAATTCTATACTACTTATGTAAAATCTAAATAAAAATTTCCCTTCATATTTAAAAAAAGAAAAACATTTTTATGGCCATTGTCGCTGAAAGGATATGCATTATAATCCTTAAAGGAACGATAAATGTATGAATTGGATTAAAATAAAATCTCTAAATTCTCACGCACAGCACACAGAAAAAAAAAGAATAAAAGTATTATCACAAAAGAATTTAATTGTAAACATGAAAATAAAGAAAAGCATTTCCGTTCCCATTACGTATATTCACATTCCTTATTTTTTCCGTAAAAAATTCGAAGAGAAAATTTCTATAGCATTTAAACAATAGTATTTTAAATTTAAATTTCGCTTTTGTTCTGAAAAGTTTCCTTTTTTTATGGAACAGCTCATTGTAAGGCATTCTAAATACACCTACAAAACCATTTCCATGCAAATATAAAAAAATTTAGTTAATTATAGAATCAAATGCTATTTCTCGTAAATGTTAAAAGTATAGTTAACATATTACATACAACATACAGCATTAAATAACATACCTTGTGGCTAGAATCAGCTATTTGTTTAAGGCCAGTTGCTAAGCTCTTAAGCTTTGTAGGTGTTAATGAAAGTCTTGACAATAATGGTTTTGCTAATCCAGATTTACTGCCTTCATCCAAATCTTTGGCATTAGCATCAAGTATTTGTGATTGTTTAGATATTAATAGATCAGCCAATGCATGTACACTGGATGCACGTTCTTCTGGTGTTAATGATTGCAATATCCGGCTACCAATACGTGCTTAAATATAGCAACAACAAAAAAAAAAACAAACGAATAAAAATATAATAAATATTTATTTCATCACAATCATGTGTTACATATTATTTTGTACAACCACATACTCAATCTGTATGTGATGGTTTGCTTTTGAAATTTCGGTTTTAGTAATAAATGTGTATAATGTACCCAGACATTATACACATTTAATAATAGAATGGACATTTATTATTGTATACAAGCCCACATAAAATTAAATTTTAAAGTGTATTCATCACAATTGCTAATCTTGATATTCTTATAAATTAAATATAATATTATTGAATAAAATATATGTATTTCGTGTTAAAGAGTAATGTTATATTGACGTAAATAATGTAACGAAATAAAATATTCAAGACTAACTTGATGAATATTAAATGGTTTTTTTTTCTCTTTATATTTTCTCTATACATTTTTGTTAAAAGATCAACAAAATATTGATTATGGGCATATAAATTGAGTTGAATTCGGTTTCAATAGAAATAAAAATTAATCTTATTAAGTATTTATTCGAAATATCAACTAAAACTTGTATAGAGGTAAGTACTTGAATCATCGCATTTCGTATTTCAAAGATTCAATATTTCAAAAGATAAAAGGGTTAAAATTTGAGTCAATCATCGTAACAGATGTATGTAAACAAAGTAAACGTATCTAGATATAAATGACAGAGTGATTTAATTGTAAATATCTTAATATCATTATATCTTACTGTTGCTTACGATAGGTACAAAATTTTCATTTTATATTTCATTTGTAAAATAAAAAGAAAAAAAAAACTTTCAAGATTTCGAATACGAGCTATGTAAATAATCTTTGTTTTGTTTTATCATATTAAATACTTACTGCTCTGCTACAGTCACTTTTTCTAAAAACGAAGAAATACTTTGTCGATGTGGCAAACTCTTGAACGAAACTATGAAATGCGACATTTTATTTATTTTTCATCTACTGAAGGAGTTACTTACAGTGCAATGTAAAAAGTATACTTTTTAACTTTAAAGATTGACGTGAATTTTCGAAAAAGTGATTGTAGTGCAACAGTAATGATCAACATAAAGCTTTGATATACGTGGAAAGACTTATTAGAGGAAAATTTTACATTTAAGGTAAATACGCTAGTATCCCTGAGAACACACTAGCATGTTTATTGTCCAATTTCTTTTGCCACTATGCTCCCGAAGATAAGTTAAAATAAAATAGAAAGATGTATTTTCGACAATAAATTTGCTAGTGTGTTTTTGGCTGAGAACAAAGTGCAATTATTATTTTTTTTATTATTATATTCTTGGCTGTCTATTTTATGAAAACTTACGATGAAAGATTCTATATAATATTCTACTCTTTAAATGTAGAAATTGTCATCAGGGGGTAATTTTGAGAAAGTAAATTTGTTATTTTATAAATATCTGTTTTTTTTTATATACGTTCTTTGAAATGCTTAATATTTTATAAATAAATATATGCATTTTGTTGGGTTTTCTTTCATTTTTGGTTTAACAGCAGGGGAGTACTGGCCACATAAGCCATCCGTGAAATACGAGTGAGGCTTTTCTTATTTTTTTTTTTGCTTTAATAGAATTAATAACACTAAGTATGTATTAGAAATTGTCAGGTAAAGTTTTTTCTGTTTATTAATTTCTGATTTCTTAAAAAGAATTATACAATTTAAATTTGAAAAACAAGCATTTCTGTGTATGCATCATATATTTTTAAACTCCTGGTCTTCATTTTAATGAATAAAAGGATAAAGATTCAAAAGAAGAATATTATAAGTAAGAAACAGTAGTGTACAGTTTGCTACCATATTTTAAACTCTTCCGGAATGATGCATTCAGGTTACAATATAATTATTTTGCGCATAAATGCTAAAATTGTCCATAACTCAAGTTACTTAAGAGCAATATTTCTTTGTTCTAAAATACATTAAGAATCGCCTCCGCTTCGCAATTAATAAGGAGGACATAGACACTTCCCTTGACATGAGAACGGCAAGTTTCTATAAGTGACAAAAATATTTTAAACAAAGTAAAACACAATAATATTGATGCTATTCATGCAAGATTAAAATTCTGAAAATTGAGTTAAAGTCTTAATATGTAATAAGATATGAATTTTTTTTTAGAAAAGATTTTTTATCTAAACTGCTTAATTAACAATATTTTTTTTTTATGACTTTTTTCCTCACCCAGTCCCCCCCCCTGTTTAACAGAATTAAAACTTTGTGTATTCTTTTAATTAGAAATTAGATAATGCATGAGCTAAGAATTCAAGATAGCAATTACATGTTTCGGTTGAATTATATTATTTTATTATATGTATTATTAATTATATTACTTTATATTTTAATATAATAATTATTCTAAATGAAAATGTACTAAGAAATTTAATTTTAAATCGTTTAATATTTCAATATAAGCAAATTATTATCGAAGCAAATAATTAAAATTTAATCCTTATGTGAATGGGATTCGCAAAAGCATTTGATGTTTCTTTCAAAAAGAAAACAAAACTAAAAAAATGAAAAAATACAAATGAGCTACAACGTATTTCTATCTTGTTTATAACTATAATAATATTTGTTCGCCATTTTTACGTAATTTATCCGATACGTTTACAATCTGCTTCTTTAAAGGTTTATTGTGGTGAGTTTTGTGTGCAACATTATGTATATGGTTGACAAAGTTTTCCTTCCTTTTTTTATCTTAATAAAATAGAGAGTACAAAAGCCATTGTATTGTTCATGGTTCATTATCCAAAACTAGAAAAACATTTTTCTTTAGATTCGTGTCATGAATAAACAACAATAATACAATACCAAAAGAATATATATGTATATACATTATTTTTTTTTAAATTTATCAAAGACCTGTATACTTCATTATATATATTATAATATATCCATACGAATAGAATGTGGTATAAGTGTTTACTTGGTAGCTGTTTTTGTTTGTAGCAATTGTGTATATTGTTAAATACACAGCTACTATTTTGGGGAAAATGAATTTTATTTCATTTATTAGTACATATAAAGTTGTTTCATTGTATGTTAAATAAGCTTTTGCTGGATTATATTTATTATTATTATTGTTGTGAATGGGAATTGTATTATGATATTGTTTGGCTGATGAAACGTAATACATTTTAGTCAATTTATTATTACGAAGGGGAAATATGAAACGAAATATTATATATATAATAATAATAAAATAAAATGGCTTTTCATTCAAAATTCTTTATCGGAAAATATGTTTAGGCTTTAATGTACTGAGCAGAATAAGTATCACTGAATTACCGAACAGTATCATATTTCTGCTCGTATTACTGCTTTTTGCAACCTTCATAGTATTACCTATGAATTCATAAACCACCCACGCAAAATATTGTAATCTCTAGAGTCAATGAATATTGTGATGCTGTATATAATGGATCTAATTGGATATTGCAACCCCGTTATGGTAATATATATGCTCAATCCATCAAATCACATCACATCACCCAACATTAATATTATATATTTATGTTTGTGAATATAATCTAACTTTTAACTGATTTTATGCAAAAAAAAACCATCAAGACAAAAACAATTTTTATGAAATAATTTCTTATGCTATTAATTTCAATGAAAAAATAAGGTAAATAATATGTTTCTTTTTGAAATCATAAAAATATAATTACCATTTTCAGCCAATGTGTCAACGGGTGTTGGGCCACCAGCTGCTGTTTCTGTAAAAAATGTTCCAACTTTTCTACCTCCAATAATTGTTTTAATAGCTTTTTCTTGTGTACCATTACAAATAACGACACTAACTCCTCTGTCTAGCGCCCAGGTGGCGGCACTAACTTTTGAATCCATACCACCAGTACCGACCTGTTGTTTATACAAAAATTTCAATTAAATATTAAATTATACAACGAGAAAGCGCTCTTATGATGATAAATGGTTAAACATCAACTTTATTTTTTTTTTTTTATGTATATCTGGCAATCATAAATAACTGAAAATTTAAAAATGATAAAAGTCGTAATTACGTTAGAACTACGAGTTTGAATAAAGACCAAAAAAATCTCTTACAAAACACAACAAAAAGAAAAAAAAATAAGAGAAAGAAAAGAAAAGCAAAAAAGGAAAAGTCTCTTAAAATTAAGTGCTTGAATTTAAAAAAAAAAAATAGAAAATAAAAGAAAGAAAGAAATATAAATAAAAAAAACCAACCTTCGATTTTTTACCAAATTGAATTAAATTACGATCCTGCGATGTATATGTGTGCATCAAACGGGCACCATCCTCCCATGGTGGTTTATTGTAAATACCATCCACATCGGACATTAAAATCAATAGATCGGCTTGAATATTTGCGGCTAGCAATGCTGACAAGCTATCATTGTCCTTAATAGCGATACCCTAAATTTTGTAAAATATAAGTCTTTATTATTACATATTATTACTTTTTTTGAGCTTTAACTTATATTTATTATAAATGTTTTTACAAAGGTCAAAAATAGTTTCTATCTTCTGTATATATTCTTTTCAATAAAAAAAATTCTTTGAAATCGTACTTTTATTTATTCCGGCAACAGGCTTATAACAATGAATACAATGAAATTGTAAATGGAATCATAGGGCACGTACGTAATATAGTTTTTCTATGAATGAATGACTAAAATAGTTCCATATTTTTTTCAACACAATATTATTTTGCTGAAGAACCAGGTATTTACGTGTTTAAATTTATGTTTTTAATATCAGTTTCATTGAATTTCAGTTTTAAAATACATTTATGTAAAGAATGGTTGCTTATTGTTTGAAATCGGGTTTGAATCGTAGATTGCAGTCCCATTAGATATTATTAGCTTCAAAAAAATTGTTGGGCCTTTGACCAGTATTTATCCAGAGAGATGTACGTATACTACTTAACATTAATTAAATAAGTTTAAATTCAACTAGGACTGCGATTATTTGGTAAAATTATTATTTGAATATCGGATTACGAAATTATTCAAATTTCTTCTATTTGAATAGAATACGATTATTATTTAAAATATTCAGAACACATATTTGTAAAATATTTTAAATAATTTATAATATTCGAATTTTTCACATATCTTACAATTTATCTGTTTCATCACTTAAATAAATAATTTATGAAAATTACAGTCATTTGCCAAAACAACAGATTAATTTAAATTATACGAACATTACAAAGATTGCGCACAAAAACTATTTTGACTATTCATAAGTCGAAACTTTGAATTTATTCAAATATTCGTCATAGCTTCAATTTAAAGTAATTAAAAAAAATACTGATAATATAATAAATAGAAAGAAAATAAGAAATAATAAATCTATCAAAAAGAAGTACATATAACAAAAAAAACTTTTCAGAAATAAAAACATTAATTAATTAAGTAGATCTAGTGGATGTGTTCTTAAATATTACAAAAACATTCTTTAAATACCATATTTTTTTGATTATTTTAATTTTTATTTTTTAATTAATTTTCCATTTTGCGTTTACCTATCAATCTATCAAATAGATTAAATAAAATCAATTATTTTTCTAACAGAAAATAGAAAGCGTGTTCTATGAACATAATGAGTATGGAAGTGAAAAAAAAAGGGTTTCCTTTGCCTGTGCAACTTATAACAACATAAGTTGTCCTACGCTTCCAAGTATAAATAAAATACGACATTCTATTAAACATTTTTTTTAAAAATCATTTATACATATTTTAGTGAAAAGTGACTTACGTAAAAGCGTCCTTATGAATTATAGATTTTGGTTGTTTAAGAAAATATTTTACATAAAATATTGTTAGTGTGTTTTTCATTTCATTTTTTTCGTGCTTGCGCAAATGCTAGGGATTAATTGTGTAAAAGAGTTACCATTATGGGAAAAATAAGACAAGGAAAATTAATGGGTTGATGTAAAATAAAAGGTGAAAAAAAGGTACATTCGGGTCACATAGAGGTACATAGTTGGACTAAGTTATTAAAAATAGATAAATAAAAGGATAGTAAAATAGATAAATATAAGCAATCAAATCTTAAGAAAATTGATTCATTGTAATGAACTGATTAAATTATTTTATTTTTTATTGTTCAGTGAGCATACGACAGATTTTGATTTTCCTTTTCTTTTCGTTTAGATTTATTTTTGAATTTCAGTATTAGGATAAAGTTTTTCTTTATATATTTATGAGCTTGGTTTTAAAGTTTTCTGTCGGCACATTGTTTCATTTTGTGATACATTAACTTTTTTTGACATAACATATTTTACGGCCGAATGAATATTATAAATTAACAGCTAAACTGAATGTATTTTTATTCAGATCCAGATAATAATTTTATGATTATTATACATCCAACACCTTTTCACTAAGTTTTCTCAGTGATATTGACTAAAGTAGTGATGAATTTAAGAAATTTAAAATTCTAAACAAGGTAAAAAATCATGGTTTTACTAATATTATAGCATTTATATTCGTTTCTTTAAAATAAGCTACAGTTTGACTTCGGTGAACAAAGTACATAAAATGTAATGAAACATTAATTTGCAATGGATACGATATTTACTAATACTTTAAACTGAATTAAAATCTTACGACAAGATTAAATGGAGATGTCGGCTTAGACCGAGAGAGCTCATTCTTACCAGCAACGATTATTGATAAGCTTTATAAATGATAGTGAAATAAAATATTGAATGTAATTTTGTTAAAATAACCAATTTAATAATGTATAATTGAAATTTATTTCGAAATCATCTGTGCAACTGCTCTTTATAGATTAGATGTGATTAACTATTTTATAGAGATTACTTTAGGCAAATTGTATAAAATTTAATATTATTCCCTGCTTGCAATAATTCAATACTACAGAGAGAAATTGTCGCATTATTTGAATGAAATAAAACGATAAGATTTTCTACAATAATGAATTTTCAACTTCAAATTGATTTGCGTATAAACATGCTTTAATAATAATTTCCATTTAAGTTTATATTGGTCTCATGTGGAAAGAATTTTACTATGCCCTGCAATGGTGTGAAATTCAAGCCATGAGCTATAATACGGACGATATTTAATACCACAAAAAGGTACGCGAAGTAATATTTTCGTTTTTCATAACATAAGTATAATACGAAACAATGGTATGAAAATGTGCATACCATAAAAAATATTACGTATTACTTATATCTTATAGTATGAGATTGAGAACGAAAATATACCTACCATTATACCATAGGGTACGCCCAATTTTTTTCACAAGGAGTTGTGGATACACTGGTAGAATTGAATTTCCATTTCAGTCCATATCGCCGTGCCAGTTCAAAAGTAAGACATCTTAAAACATAAATTTGATGCAAAAGGTTGTATCTGTATATTGAAATCGTATACAGATACAACCTTTTGCATCAAATTTATGTTTTAAGATGTCTTACTTTTGAACTGGCACGGCGATATATATTATATATATAATAACGATAGATATACCAACTATTTTCTGTTCGTATTTGAAAAGTTTTTCAACAAAACTCTATTTACTTATAACGTTATAAGACAAGTGTTTGTTTTAAAGAACCATTCCATTTTAATCATGGATATTGGAATTTTATTGTAGTGAGTCAGCTCTGCACTTACATAACAACACAAATAGCATCTATTGAAAATACATTCGAACGTGAAACAACATCGTATTGTTTTCAATAAACCTTATTTGAAGTTCTTTATGTATAAGATTTATTAAGATTGCAGTGCCAATTGACAGTGTGCTGACTGAAAGTCATATTGACATAAATATTAACACGTCGATAAATTTTGAAATCCATAGGTATATTCAAATAATAGCAACGGTATAAAATGATTTTAGTGAAATTGGTTTAGAAAGACATGCCTTCATAATTTCATATTTTGAATATACTACAAAATATTACTACAGATATACAATTATACATACATAACCACCAGTAGGTATTCGTAAAAAAATAAATTATTAGTCAGCATCATCTTAAAGTTTACAAATGCTTTGCTTATATTACAACAACACCTAATTGTATCCATTTATGTTTTCTCATGAAAACGACAAAACAGATACGAGAGCATTGTATCCGATTCATCATCTTAAACTACTACATACCTATTACCTATATAATCTTTTATTTTCACCAAATATCTTTTATAATAAAAACATGTAGAAGAAAAATATACGAAACAAGATAACATAAAAAATCAAATAAAATACCAACCTTTTTAGCACCCGGAACCACTTCATCATGCTCCACAAACATCGGCGGAGAGACAGCATCATTTGTATTTATAATTGGAACTATGTTGAGACTTATCAATTCAGATAATGTACAAAATAAATTTTTACGTGTATTTTCATTGTAGAAATCTGGTTTTGTTACTAATACCTAAAAGCGATAAATCAAATAATTTAATTACGGTCTATTTAACTTATAGATGTATGGTTGAGATATAAATGTTTAATGTTTTGTTATTCAAAATCTTACCAGTATAAAACATTTAATAAATATCTTCAAATAATATTTACACAGAAGAAAAATAAAAAAAAAAAATTAAACTTACTTGTGCAATTTTGACACCATATTGAGCAAACATAGCATCATATAGTGACATAAGACCCGATTGACCTACTGCTGCAGCTGCTCTTGGCTCAAGCAGTGTACCTGCATCCTAAAAAATGGTACATATATAGGAAAACGGCATATAATATAAAATAGCAAATATATTCAGAGAAAATAATATTGTGTTTATGAGTTTGCCACATGGGTATTTTATGGTGTGATGGAGAGCTTTAAATCTTCTATAACGATTATACATAATATATTATACGATACGCTGTTGAAATTGTTTATGGTATAAGAAAATTGGGTCTTTGTTGGTCATTAAATGGTTCATAAAATGAACATTAAATCAGTTAGAACTGATCGAAATAAATAAATATCGAATTGATCTAAAATTAGATACAATATTGCCAAATAGTATAAATTTATTGTGTTGTGATGAGCAATTTAGATTGGATTAGAAAGAAAAGAAAAATTATAGCGGTTAAGCGTTGTTTGCTGAATAAGATTGATGACAATCTAAATTAGATTAGTTTCTTATTTATTGTTCATTTCAATTGATTGGAATTTAATTAAACGCTTAAGAATACTTAATTTGATAAAATGAATAAAAGATTTGAATGAATATGTGAAAATTTATTCAAATTAAATTTATTATTTATGTCGCCTGTAATTACCTCACGGGTGTGATCCTTTGGCGATAATGTTTCCCTCATTGATAATGACATTAATAATTCTTGCGCCAATTTTTGCTTCCCAAATGCAACTGCACCACTTGTTACCATAATACATTCTCTTCCTTCGAGATGACATTCTGCTACCTGGAAATTATACATATACAAATTAATTATTTTCTAATTTAAATATGAAAATAGATTTTCATAGAATTCGCATAACAACCACAATTATTTCAAATATAATTGTGCACGACATGCAAACGATTTGTGGGTTTTAAGAAATTAATTTGGTATTATGTGATGTACTTGTACATTACTTAATCATAGAATATATACTAGAAGAAGGGCAATATACAACTTTCGATGTAGTCATTTATATTAAGCCTATTTATAGAGCTAGCGAAAATTCACTATTATCACACATAATGTTTATAAATCGCACATAATTTTTTTAATAAATAAATGATAATATACAATAATGTTTTTGACTACATTTTTTTTGTATGAAAATATCATATATTGCCCTTCTTCAAGTATATATTCTCTAGACTTAATTTAAGTGTCAATTATAGAATTAATGTTACTTTTAACTATTTTGACCAATTTAGTTGAATATATTTGTATTACCTACTAAAAACATTCATATTACTTTTTTTTGCTGTTTTGTTGGAAGTTATTTAAAAACCATCAACAATTTACTAGGTACTGCATTCAAGTAGATAATTAAAAAACGAATAAAGCAATTTCAAATAAGCTCTGCGGGTTATAATGTAACGTAGTCTGCTGTGGAGATTGCGAAGGAATGTTCACTAATATTGATATTCATACTTGTAATATTTTCAATTAAAAAAACGTGGTCTTAAAATTAGGACTTCATGAAACAATTCTTAGACCATTTAAATACTCTTTAATCAGTCCCTCTATCCTATACTAATCTCCCGAAGACATCTATGGCGTTTAAGAAAAAAAAAAGTTTTAAATGAAAAATCCTATTATCCTGTATAAAATAATAAATTTACTTCCACCTAATAAAACAATTGAAATTGTAATGAAATTTATAATTAAACCACCAAAATCGCATATGTTCAAAATCATTTATGATTTAAATATTCATAAATATAAGTGCTTTTAAAATACGTAAAATATTTGAATGATTTCTCACCGCTTGTCCAAGTTTTGTTACGAAGAGATCCAAAAATAAAAAACAGCGTTTTTAAGTCCTTTATAAAATATTAATAAATAATAATAATAATTAATCAAACTTGTACTAAAACCATCTTTTTTTTTTTTAAAAAAAAAGGAAGAAATGACAAAGAAAAAAAATGACAATAAAAAGAAAAAATTATTAATCAAAAATGTATGTGCCGTAACAAAAGATTTGAAATATTACAGATAAATCACGATACTAGGATACTTAGATATTTGAAAGAAATTTTTGCTATTTAAAGGTTTCCTTAAAAATGTCTTAAAAAAATAATAATGAATATATGAAAAAAGAAAAAATATAGAAAAAAAATTACGAAAAATGTGAACAAATATAGGTCTTTATGAAAATATTTCCCTTGACAATGAAAACATGTCTATTTATGTGTTTCATTTTAAATCTGAAGAAATAAACACACCGAGTGGGTGCATCATTAAAACTGTTTAAATATTTTCTTTTATTTACACAACTAAATAAATAAAAAGCGGTATTAATTTTTTTCACGTTTCTCCATTCATATATATATAAATTAGGGCGGGTCGATTTGTATGAGAATTTTTTTTTCACCAAAGCGTCAGGTATATTTGGATTCTACATAGAGTGGCCCTTATTTTAAAAAGTTCGGAATTGAGCTGATTGCGCCCCCTAGTTTTTTTCGTATGTCCTTAAAACT
>JAABKK020009073.1:0-23998 GCA_011634745.2 Catotricha subobsoleta
CTAATTACCATGTATTACCGTGTATTTTACGGAAAAGTAATACATAGTCCTAGGTCCTCGAAAAAGTGCTATTATTAACCCCTCGGATAAAACATACAAACGCATTAAAAAATTATAACACTGTAAATTAAATAAAATATTTTTTTTTAAAAAATTGCCGCCGGTGTATTTTTTGGACTTTTGATCAAACCTTGCCGCCGAAGCTGTATCTTCATTTGCTTCATGGTAGAACCGCCACCGTCTCTGGTTTGTAATTAATACAAAATTTCACTCGAATGGAAAACAATTTTGTTTGGGCATTGGAGAAATATAATATTATAAATTATTATTTATATTTTTTGTAGTTAAATGAAAAAATCGTATAGGAAGAAAAGGAAGCAGAAATTTAAAAATTTAAAATGTGGATAATATTGTAAAAATAGTCCACACACAATAGTGAAAACAAAAAAAGAAAAACTTTTGTATTTTAGGAAAATTAGAGAATTTCTGTTTTGAACGAGTTTGGAAAATGAAGAATTTTCCGATTGGAATAGACGAGTTATGAAACTAAATAATGAAAATAAAAAAAAACTATTAATTAAATAATTAATTTTAATGACATTTCTTTATTTAATTTCCATTATTATTAATTAAAATTAAATTTTTAAGCAGTTAAATTAGTGAATGTATCATGAGGCTTTAAAACAAAAAATAGGATAGACGAGTTTTGAAACAAAAAAAAGTAATAGACGTGTTTCAAACTAAATTAAATTTTTAAACTTGCTATACGCATGAGCAACATGTACCAGACTCCGCTTCTAACTCATTTTAACACTAAAGTGGTGTTTGATTTTAATAGACTCAAGTTTCCTCGTTGGAAATAAGTATAGATCGATTGCGCTTATTGCATTTTCTACAAATTGAAATAGGGTTAGCTAATTCCGCAATACATCGCTTGCAAACGGTTTTATATGTGTTTTGCAATAAGCGCTGTTAGCGCTCGTATTAATAAAAGTGATCATAGGTCTATTGGTCATACATAATTTTTCTCTCTGAGGTTTGATGAAGAAAGAAGAAACTAGGATATATATATATAAGCCATTCAGTACTTTAGCTAAATTTAGCTCAAAAATGTAGCTCTAAAACTTTTTTTGGGAGTATTACAGCAGTGACACCGACTTCTAGGTAGCCGGATACATGTGCAAAATAAACTTCAACTTTAAACCGAGTTTAAATTACTGTTGGTTAATGATTCTAAAGTATTTCACATTGGTTTTCCTGGTAAAAAATTATGTAAGATACAAGTTGGTGTAAGAAGAATATTTAAGAAAACATTAGGTATAAGGTAATACTAATAAATCGCGAAAAAACTCGCGCTGTATGCATATCGATGAGAGAGATGAGACAAGCTTGTCAATTCATCTAACGTAGCTACAGGCCTGAAAGAGTGAAACATCAAAGCCAAGGATTAAACAGGATGGTTATTAGGATGGAGGCTATGAACTACCTTGATAATAATGCTAATGAACTCTTTGTAAATTAAAATAAATAAATTAATTTAATTTTGTAAAGTCCAAAATTCAAAGTTGATCTTACAAATCATTGAAGTTTCCTGTATACTTAATTCGCGGCAACAAGTCAGGTATTATCTTTGGAACGATTTTAGTTTTGTTATTAAGTTAACACATAAAGTTATCACAGTACTTAAATTATTTGAATTTCTCACTCAATCTCAACATAACTCAATTTTAAGTTTGATATATTTTCTATAAAAATATATTAAAATAAAATAATACAACCACATTTTCTATTCACTGTTTCCGCTGAATTTCACTTAAAATGTAATTTATTTCACCTCATTACATTTTGTCAATTATCGTTAACTAAGTTTCAACTTGTTTTTGCTGTAGGTGTATTACACCAGCGCTTTACTCAATGTTATTTTGTGGTTATTTAACATTATGCAGTTAAACATGGTTATAGATAGCAACTTTTTATTCAGTATACCTTTACTAATATTTACATCCAACATGTCGTATCTGCTGTACATTCACTGGCTCTATACAGTTATTTTTTTTCTATTCATACAAATGGATAGCCCGAGGGAGGAAACAAAATGTTTTCATTTAACCTCCCCGCAACACAGCTCAACAAAAAAATATTGTCATAAAAACCCACTTCAGATTCAAAATTTGTATCACTAAACGGTTATTTATACATACCGTACGCTTGCCTACTGCTTGAAGAAGCTTGAAATAAATAAATAAAAAATGAAAAACAAAAAAAAATCTTTATATTAGATAGAGGCTTTTTACTCCAAACTTGAAAATTATTATAAAAGTACTTACTTAGCTGATGTGAATATGCGAATATTCCTATATTTTATAGAAAATCTATTTACATAAATGGTGGTATAAATAAACAACAATCTAATATCCCAACACTGTACTTAATTGAACTACCATTTATCGCCTGAGGTAGGGGTGCGTTTATTTTCTGGTTGGTAAATGGTAAATACTGACAGTTTCCAATTTGATTCTATGAATACGTGATGAGGCTATTTTATAAATCCATGTAACAATCTGTATTATAATATCGATGGGTGTATTCGTGTATTATTATTATATAGTGTAATACCTACGATTATGTTAAATTAATAATCGGCACAGGGAATTGATATTTTGATGACATCGACATTTAATAATATGGTTGAATATCATAAAATTATAATTTTAAAAAATATTATATTTTACTGGATTTTAATATTTTTTTTATTTTTTGTTTATAATGATTTTAAAATCAACTACCTATTTTCAACTAATTAAAACCACAACAAATAGATGTTAACTACACTTGTTAAATACATCCTTACTTACTCTTTTTTTTTTAAACTGTATGAAAGTAAGTACAACAAATATATATCAAATATATAACAAAATTTCATTGTAAGTATTCTGTAAGTTACATTTTCAGCCTCTACTTATATACTTACTAGCTAACAAAGAGAAAAGAATAAAATTCGCCTCGGTAGTATTAAGTTTATACTTCCTATTGTGTGTTTGTATAATTTGTAAAATGAATTGCCTTTGTCAATATATTGTATGGCATTCAACAATTTCAACTTCCATAAACATTAAAGCGTGATGAATATGTTTAGTTTGATTAAAATGTCAATAAGTGCAGTGAAAAAGGGGATAATTCTCAATATTCATTAAGTAAGTTTTGATATAAATAAAATATAACCTAATAATTGATATCAATAAAACAAAACTATTTTATTTATAAAAACTACTTATTAAAAAAGATCTTGCATTTTCTGGACTGTACATTTATAAGATTCATATTTCATACTACATCAACACCTTATAGTTAGTAGCAGCTGAAATAATTTTTTTTTTTGAAATCGATGTTGTAGAAAATAGTATCTTTTTTCTCTTTGCAATATAACGATTTGCATACACCGCGGTATTTTCCGCGGAATAGTATGTTTTTTCACTTTTCAGAATATCGATTTGCATACACCGCGGTTTTTGCGGTATAGAAGTGGAAGTGAAGACCTTTTTTTTTTGCAAATCCGACCTCCCCCCTCCCCCCCCAGGAATCCAAAGCGTGCGGACCTCTGCCCACATCTACAGTTTACGCGAGTCAAATTGGGTTACATGCTGAATATCTGCAAAAAATATAGGAGCACAATTTACAAAATGATGATTTAAGTGGTATTTAAATCGAGAAATTTTCTGAATAGAATATGAATTAATTAATTTATGCCTTATTTCTAAATATAGTTTCATATATTCTTTAATATGACATCAAATATTTTAAAAAATTTGTGAAAACAGTCAAATTTATTAATCAGGTCACCAATAAGTTTCTTAAATTATTATGCAGTGCTTTTTGAATATATAAGTACATAAGGTATTTAAGTTAATCTGATTCAAAACTTCAGAAGATAAGTTTAAAGTTTCCAGAAAAACCTGTTTTTCATTTTATTTATTTTCCTTCTGCATAAAATAATTTTTATCAAATACCAAAAGGATTTTTTTTTCATGATTTATGAAAATGTCAGTTCGTGATTTGTTATTATCACATTCACATATTACTTATATCTCAAGAAAAGTTTTCACATTTTTCGGTCTTTTTTTTCTTATAGATTAGATGGTGTCAATTTTTCATGGCAACAAAAAAAGACAAGACAATCTTCATAATATAATTTCGTATATTAAATATATTTCTTGCTGTAATATATATTTATGCTCAGTGCATGTTACTAAAATAAATAAAGAAATTATTTTTGATATTTGATATCTATAGTTTCAGTTAGTTCAGTTAGTTATACCCCTTATACCTAGTTTTTTTTTTTTTTTTTGGAATATATATGTTTAAGAAATGCAGAAGTATTTCAATTTAAAAGACATAAAATTCGAAACAAACCAAAAACAAATATATTTTTGATTTATGAAATTCGAATAAAGTGTTGAAGGAAATATACCCTTAAATGTACTGGAACTGATGATATGAAAGTATTTTAGTTATAAAGTACTAACTAAACAATATAACAATATATATAAATATATATTAAAACAAAATATGTGAATGTGTTTGTTCAAAGAAATGAATTTTTGGATACACCACAAGGCATAACTATATTAAATGAAATAAAAGAAATCATTCGTAATAAAAATGTTAGGTAAAAAATTCATAAATCTCGATAAGTGAATTTTTGTAATTAATTGAAACAATTTTGAATTCAAATGTACAAAATAATATTTTTGTTCTTATCTGTTTTGTTACAGTTGAATAAACTCAAAAGCTTTTATTTAAAATAAGAGACGAGAAGTTTTAATTCAATATAGTATTTTATTAAGCTAACTGTTTGTTGCCCCTACGCAATGTAGTAACTATACTTAACCACATCAAGTAATTTATGGAAAAAAAAAATAGGAATAGAAATAAAACTTAAAACTCGGCTGTGACTGTATTACATGTAAGTATGTAAGTATGTATCGGAACTAGATTTTATCGTATTATGGAAAAGTTAAAATATGAAATAAGTAAATTTATGTATATCAAACATATTCGAATTCAAAAGTATAAATTAAACAAATTGTTTTTCTATGCAAATCTAGAAAGCCATAAACTATGCATTCGTTTTGTGTTCGATTCAGTATCAGAACAATACACAAAACAATAAGTATGATATACGCACTGATCTTCTCCACTTCTCATCTTTATTATATGATGTAACAACCCCTAGAACAAAAACCATCCCTTGCAAAACGCATATTTCTATTATTATGAAGTATATGATTGTATATTATTATTATTATTTTTAAATCTGTTCAGCACCCTTGTACTCACTAAGTGCAAGTTTATTTTATTAATATTTTAATCTGCTCTTCTTCTTATCTTTTGGTTCATTCGTTCCACAAATGATTATTAATGACCAATAGATAAGAATATTTTGTAGGGAATTGTTGTTTTGCTTTTTGCTTGAAATATGTAATTAATAATATGCGTGTCGCGATTTTTGGTGATGAACAGAAAATTAATTGTGTGAAATTAAATATTCCTAGATTTTATTTAATATAAACCATAATTATTTATAACAAAGGAAATCACAATGGAATTGTTTCCTTTTTAAACAAAATATCAATAGAATAATGTTTATAGCATTGCGAACTTGTGAATTTATAAGTAAAAAAATTTAATACTTTTTACTTTTTTTTAAACATATTTTCAGCATATTCTATTGGAAAATATTCTTTGAAATAATTCTTTTATGTCGAAATTGTATTAGTTAAAAATTCGAATTTATCGTAAATACAATTTATTATAATTAGTAAAATATTATTTTCTTGTTATTTCACACAAAATTAGTTCGGATGATTGCAGAAATCTGTTTTGGAAATAGGAATTGCAAGTTTCCATATGGTAAGTACTTATAATGAAAAAAAAACTTTTAATTTCAAATATGATAGCGGTTTTTGGTCGACGCAATTATCGTTTGGGTGGTTTCTTTTCGTTTTTGTTTTTTATGAAGACCTAATTTTTCTCACGATTTAATGGTAGGATATGGGTGAATGACCCACCGCTAGACGCAGCATAGTCGCCATGAAATTGTAAAGAATTCCGTTCGAATTACCGATCTCTAAAAAAATAAAATTATGTTGCTCAAAGTTGTATTTACTTATTTTTCTTTTGTGCAAATTATTTTCAATCAAAATTTTCATAAAAATATATTTTTGATTTTACTTTCTTTCACTTCATCGGAAAGTAAAATATGATATTAAGAAAATTTAAAAAAAATTACTTTATACATTATTTTGTACTTAGCTTTTTTCCAAAAATAAATTTGATTTGTAGAAAGTTAAAAAAAATATTTTGTAATATTTACTACCAGAGTGTAGATTAAATAATTTATAATATTCAATCAAATGATTCTGGTATTTAGTAGATCAAAAATGCGATAAAACTACATATTGATTTTTCACTTTTCGCTTTTTGATAACTTATACACAAAGTGTTCCGAATTCATTTTAAGTTTCTTTTTATTCCGGATTCTCTGACTGAAAGTTTGATTGAAATTATAGAAATTTGAATTTATTCATTTTATGATTTTCAAACTTATTTGATTTTTTTTTATATAGAGTTAATACTTAAAACTTAATACTTAATAATTTCTAATTGAAAAATGTGTGTTAAAACAAAAAGATTACCAAAAAAAAAAATGTTTTTTTTTAAGTACTACATACTACGAAGGCAATAAATATTGTTTGTAATGGGGACGTCGCGTTATTCTTCTGTATTTGTATATGCTGAAGATGAAGAATTTTAAATAAATAAATAAGTCGATAAACTGAATTTTAAATAAATGGTAATTAATTTATCTATTTAAACTTTTAATCAAACACATTTTTTAATTATTTATGTCAATGAAATATATTCCAGATTTATTATTTAACAAGTTTATTAAATGTAAAATAGAGATTACCAATAAATTCAATTCAATCAATTTTAACTAAAAATATTTCTTTACGCAATTATTAATTGGCAATGCCAATGGATTAAAATTAAATAAAACAACTTAATTTTTGTGAAAAAAAAAAAAGAAATACGAAACTAATAATACTTTATTTCTTTCTAAATTTTTCAAATTTCTCAAAAATGAAGTAACTTTATTTTTGTTTTCAGTTTAGTTGATTAAAAATTAAGTTCTATGTTTCCAATTCGCTAAGAGAATATCATTTTTGTCAAATATATGGTCCACATTGCGTGCGTCGTATTTTTGCAATGACTATTAAACCTTTGTACCAAAAGGTGTTTTACTTTCTTGTTCAATTCGCTATAGAAAAATTTAACAAAATTACAAAATAATAAATAAATTAATATGAAAAAATATATATTATCAAATATTTATTTTCTTTTAAAAATGTTTAATACATTAATAAATTTTTCAATTTAATAAAATCAGGTAAATTATTATACTTATCAATCTCTCTTACAATAGATTTAATTTTAATAAGCATGATTTTCATTGCTACTCACAACCATTTTTAAACTATTCACTATAATGGTATACTCGGTATTCGTATAATAAAAAAAAAATCTATTTGAACCTTATATGCCTTGCCCGCGTTTACCAAAAATATTTTCCAAGTACAACAAAATCCTTGTCGTTCATATAGTTTCAAATCTCTTTAATACTTCAGTTTAGGGCAAAATAACAAGGGGAAGAGATAATTTGATAGTGCTAAATAATTGAATGCGTTAATAATCATAACAGCATTCAAAGTCTGAGAAGTAAATAAAAACTATGTGGGAACACCCTACGTACGTAAAGGAATACAGAGAAACCGAAGAGACTAAATTTAATGATATATTATGTATATTGTATGTATTTTTTTTTTTAAATAGTTTTAGCCATTATATTCTGCAGTTATAATTCAATTTAGAAATAAAATATTATTGTATATACGCAAAAAAAAAGGTCATTATATAAATATAGACATTTATAGATTATAACATATTACATCGAAAATTTGAAGAAAAAATAATCGTAGAATGTACACATCTTATTAACAGTTTGTCAGTTTGTATTAATAATTTTCGAATTTAAAAGTCATTTTTTACAAAAATCTCAAACTACATATAATCAATTCGAATGCATAAGCTTCATGAGAAATTTGTCAAAAAAGAACTTTCATAGATTAATTTTTGTGAAAATTGCTTTCAAAACATGTTACAAAAATTTTCAAGATATACTTCGGATATAATGTGGGGTATATCACTGATATGAGGTCTTGCAAAAATATCTTGAATATGAATTTCATACCAGAGGGTATGAAAATATTTTTTTATAATATCATATTATTCTACAAGAAAATACAAAAACTAAAGAATGGTTTCAGTATTATTAAACTAATATTATTATTGTTTAATTAAATGTATATTGACAGTGTGTGAAGTTTAAGTGTTAAAAGTAACTATGCTTAAATTTTTGTGAATCGACATTGTGCAATATCGATAGATATATATTAAATATACTTAAATAAAAAAAAGACAATGAATCCGTTATAAAAATATTTCTGATGATAATTTAAAATGAAAATGGTAAGCACATATTTTTATTTCGAAAATCATATTTTTTTTATTTTTTAGCAAATGCCTTAGACCACACTTACACCATTAACATTCCACCTCAGATCATCCATATAAACGTATTAACAAAGCAAAATCAACCCCAACTTTATATCACTTACATTATACTCAGGAAGAAAATTAAATCATAACCCTTGTTCACGGTTCAACATCCACAATCATCATCATCATCAGATGGTTGCAATGAATGCATATATTATATAATAATAAGAGATATAAGTATTATGTATCGCGCAAAATATGTACATGAGCGTTGAATTTGTTTAATAGGATTAGATTATGAATTATTACATATTATATATGATATCCATATTCTGACTGTATTATTATGTTAAGAAATATTATTGTTTAAATTAGATTAGTTTAGATTTATATATTGAATAGGACGTAGTATCAATATGTACAAAAAAAAACAAAAAAAACTGGATGTATGATATGAATATTCCACAATCGCTTTCATTTAAAACACGGACTTACAACATAAATCATCATTTCATATTAATTTAAAAAATATATATATTTTTTAACATAAGAACAATCAAACTCAATTTAATACATTTTAAGCACCAATAAGAAGTACATATTATTCAAATCAATCAAACATTATTCCAATCATACGATTTCAATGTTCTTTGACTTGATTTGTTCATTATGTATGATAATCAATTGCAAATGTTGATTTTTCAAAAGAAATATAATATTCAGATTGGTTTTTTTTTCTCTCTATAATTTCTACAAAGTACAATGATGCAAAATATATCCAAATATAGCCTTTCCGGATCTTTGCCATTTTCAAATAAGGAAATAAGTAGTGAATATTTTTTCTTTACTGCCGGAATTTGTTTGATAAATTGTGAAATATTATTTTACTTTATTTATTTGTGTGAGTGAGTGTGTATTTCAGTCTATATATAATGGGCGTTAGCATTTTGAATGGTAACTGGTAAGTACATTTATAGAGAATTGATAATCTATCATAATATTAATGAAAGTTTAATTATTTTTTTTTAATATGTTTTGTCTAGTTTCCTCATGATAAAAATTCTATTCCACTTTTTATTATTCTGGTGCCAGTTTCTAATATTTTAATTAAATATATTGCTACCATAATTTTCAAATATTAATTTCTTCAATTAATTGTTTTCTAACATATTAATTATTAACGATCTTATAAAAATCTTCCACACCTTACGAAAATCTTTTACATTTTATAAAAATCTTCCACATTTTATAGAAATCTTCCACATATAAGGTAAGTCTTCCGCATCGTATAGATTTTTATAAGATTATTTAATTTTCTAAGATATGAAAGATTTTTTTGTTATAGAACATATTTATGTATTTTACTGTTCGTAAAATAAAAAAAAGAATATAGAATTTAAATTTAGAATAGGGTTTAAATCGAGATTTAAATATAACAAAAAAAAATTAGTGTGCCAATTTAATTGGCAGATTGTTTCCGGTACCTTTTTCATAAAATAAAAATAACAAATTGAGCTAAATTGAAGTGGTTTCACTTAAACTTTCCAAAATAGAAAATAACTGTAGATATGTAGAATTTTTTCAATATTCTCGCGTATTTAAAACCATTCATTGAACCTGTTTCAACAATTGAACACGCAGTAAAAAAGAATTAAACGCAAAACTTTTTTTTTTATCCTTTTAACCGAGCTTTTAACAATTATTAATTATTATTATTTAAAGTTTCAAAATACGTTTATTTGTCTTATATATTACTAGTTCAAATTCAAAAATATTATAACAAACATCTATAATGCAATAGCTTCTGTTTTTTCTTTTAAAATTTAGGGTATGCGGGGGGGCTATTCTGTACACGGGGCTATTTCCAACACTCAAAATATCATATGATAAGGCATATTTAAATACAAACAAAAAATATCGTAGATAGATTGTGGCAAGACTGACTTACTTTCAAAATATCGGCCATTTTGTTTGACGTTTAAGTACTAAATAAAAATGTGTAAAAATCAGAGGTCTGCATAGACACAAAAAAGATGTCCATGTGTATGAAATAAAGTCTTTTCCATGTCCGTCCAGGTAGAAAGAAAATTTTATCCATATCCATCATTATCATAATGATATTAGAAAATGACTAAACAAAGTATAAAAAAAGTTAAAAGTTCGTTCATGTAATAAGAATTCCAATTATAGACATTCAATCAATTGATTTATATAAAATAACCAAATAATGAAATAAAACATATAAAACAAAATTTACATTTTATATCAAAATCGAGATCAAAATTGTTTTGCTTGTCAATGCCCGTCTATGTCCACAATTATGGTCTTAGTTATAAATCACAGAAATTTGTTGCATATATGTATTTGTAAATGGTCTTAAAGATATCTGCAATGTTTTCCAAAAAATAGCATCGGGGCTATTTCGGAAAAAATTATGTAAGGCAATTTCGGACTTACAAAATATATGTTTTTTATTTTTTATTTTTTTTTTTCAATAATTGTCCATTGTACCAGCTTTCAGTTGGTGCGAGGGAATTTCCTCAATACAATATTAATGATTGAATAATAATATATGTTTATACAGGAATCAAACTATCATCTATCATACACAGAAAGTACAATCGAAAATCCAATAGCTTTAAAAATTTATATAGCCAAAAATGTATCTAATAGACTTTTTATAAACAATTCTCAAATTTAATAGTATAATTATTTAAACTTAATAGAAATGAATCAATAATTCCTATTATTAATGTTTATCGTACTAATGTAAATGTGTAGTTAATAAATAGATCAGGTTAACTTGGAATCACCTCACCCACATCTTTCTACATATCGCTTACGGGTATTAATTTTGTGGATTTCAAACCATTTTCAATGGTTTGGTTTTGAAACCATATGCTGACGCCACATTAATATTTGCAACTATTCTTGAGGGATTACTATTATTACATATTGTTGCATATGTTCACAATTTCTTTTCTTTCTTTTTTTTTTGTTCAAATTTCAAAGATATTATATTTCAATATAATTTTATTTATAAAATGTAAAAATATAAGAGCTTTTATCTTTTAATGATAATCTATATTAATTTAGATAGTAGATTAGCGCTTTTTGTCTATTAGAAATTATGAAATATGAAATTTTGTATTAGCGATCATATGCCATGTAAAATGTACACGAATTAAGGTTTCATTTAGTAAAACCACTATTTTAATGTATGCAATATTTACTCATACATCCGATAATAATCCATTAAAAATATATACAAAACTAACTATCAAAATCATCACAGATGGTCCAACAATATCTCTATTAAGGGGTCTTTTCCTATTTGAATCCCATTTGAAATTGCGCATAGTGCATAACCTATTGTATTTTAGTTGATGCTGGTAAGTGGATTTTTCTGACAAGTGCGCTTATTTAAAAAGAACCCATATTTTTTCTGACAGAATAGAATAATATAGAACAATCTAGGTAACCAATACAAAATATAAATGGCATATTTTTAATATACTGGTACAGATATTTATAACTAAAACATACGTGCACTTGCCAATATGTTAACTAATGTTTAAGAGTTTATATGCTAGGGTTACGCATTTACGCTGTTACGAGTCATAAAGAGAATTATTTTTTTTTTGTATTGTATTATTCCTATAAAATATGCGTTCATCCAATATGCGTATATGTGATTACAAATAAAATCAAGACAACATCATAAAAATACGTATTGCAATGAAATTATATTTTGTAAATATAAGTAAGTATTAGATTTGAGGTTTTAAGTCATATTCTTTTCTTTCTCTTTTTCTTTCTTTTAAATTTTACTGGAAAGTGAATTATAAATAAAAAAAAATACAATATTAGATAATGTACTGCAATATTACGATCGAATAACCAAAAATAATTTCTACTTTTTAAATTAACTTTTCTAAACAACATTTTTCTAGAAGTATTGTCTATATTTTTTTTTTTTTCAAAACATTCCTCATATCTTTTATATTTTAATCTGAAATCTGAAAAAAAGATTAAAGAGATTATATTTATTCGAAAATTATTAAAATCATAATTGGTTTCTTCTTTTAACGTTACAAATTTGCTACAGATTTCAATTGTAATCAACTGCAGAACGCTGCTGAGTGTTTGTAAAGATTTTTTTTTTGACGTGCAGTTTTTATGTGATTAGATTTATACATAATTTCACGTGAATATGCTTACGTTTTATGAAACCTTAAAGTAATAAGAATATAAATTTATTAGCTAATTTAAATAATTATAATATTTAAGTAATTTAAATTATTAACTAATAAAAGGTGGAATTTTATAAGCAAGAACACAAGTTTAATTTGTATTAATTTTTTTTTTTAAATAATTTAAAATTAAACTTTAAATAACTACGACTTGGTCTAGTTAAGATTCCAAATATTTATATAAAATAGAAAGTTAATAAAATGATCATGAATAACTTTGCTCTAAATACAAAACACAAATCAGTGCCTGCGATGATTTTGCGTAAATACCATATTGTTGATTTAATAGTAAATATTTCTATAGAGTTAAACATATGGGCTAGTGGTCTCAATGTGGTATTTTTAATCCCTGTTCAACACACGTTAAGGATATATAAACACATACAATTTATTTCAGCTTCTATATTTTGATATTTTAAGAATGGGTGGCTCATACCACCGTGCAAAAATGTCTTTTAAAATGAAAATATTTGTTTAGCTATATATGTAGTATGAATCACCCTGTTTAGAAAAATGTTTATATATTTAAAGGCTATATGCATTGCAGATTCATATATTAAGGGTGCATAAACATTCCCTATTTATTGTTGTTCATTGAAGTTGTTCCCCTCTGCACAGTTTTTAAATGGTTTAAGTTAAACCAACACCTGTTCTAGTATTTTGGTACTGAATAATAGATTATTTCTTGTGTACTTGGGGGTTAATTCGAAAAATGAATAGTTATTAAATGATTATTAAGTAAAGAGATTAAAATGAATTTTACCTTTATTGAAATTTTGCATCTGCATATAATGCTAATGAAGATTATAAGTTTTTTATTTAAAAATGGACAGGTAATTATATCTCTTAGTTCATAGAAATAATTTAGTATAACAAATTGAAAATAATGCAGAAATAAGTTTACTATCACTTTATTAAAATATTATTATTATTGAAGAATATGCTAAGAAGATGTGGCAAACAAAAATCGACTATTATGTATGTATTCTATGTTGATATATTTTTACCAATACATCCCTGCATCTAGTTAACTTTTTTACCATGCAAAGCAATCTGTATGTCCTTGCCAAATAGCATTCAAAACTGTAGCATATAGCATGTGGTTTTTCATAGCATATGGCCTTTGATTTTTTTTTTTTAAATACATATATAATTCCAATTTAGACTTTTTCTGTTCGAAAATTGATGTTGATTACAAATAAGTCTACAGAACATACAAAATATAATATAATATAAGTTCATCTCATCATTATAAAAAATAGAAGATAAAATTGATTGCCGTATTGTGATTTTTTTCCATAAAGTTTTGCATTGAACTTTATTTTCATATATATTAGGTGTCTGTTTATTGATTATATTGAAAACCTTAAATAAAAACAAGTACTGTAATGCAATTTAGTTTATTTCCTATAATTTTAGAGAGGACCAGATATACAAATTAGATAGTGCATAATTCCTAGTTCAATAATGGAAAAGAAATACACATTTTAATGAAAGAAAACATTTTCAGATCCATTAAATTGCTTACACGAAATAAATAATTCCCTTACCACATTTTTTTTTCTAATCGATTCTATTTTTTATCATTTTCGAAATATGCTTACACAAGGAGTTAAGAACAAGATTCTGTGTATGCATAACCAATAATATAGTTGACAAAAATACGTAAACTATTTCGGTTTTTACTTCAAGTTGTCATGTTGTAGCACGTGAACGGAATTTTAAATGCAATCAATATAGAAATAAAAAAAAGAAAAACTTCACCTTTTTAGCCAGTTTAGTGAAGTTTATAAATCCATCGTAATTCGTAGGCACTATTCTTGCAATATCTAATATATCAGTATTTAGAAAATTTGTAGAATTTACTCAAATGGATTAAAGAGAGTTAATAGAATTTAGTTCATATTCAATAATGTATTGTTATACATAAGTAAACGTACCTTCAGTAAATATTTATCAGTATATGTATCAAATCATTGTTATCTGTTATGAACATAGAGCCAATATTAATTAATTAATTAAAAGTATTTATTGGTTAATATCTTCATATTGCACACACATTATACAAATTATATAATTGTTCATTGTTATTATTGCTAAATTAATAGAACGTGTTATAAATATGTGATCACTATACATATTATATAAATCTTGTTCAATTAAATTTAATCAAAACGACACATGTATAATAAATAACTGATAATTCTGTTTCTAGAATTCACAAGTATATATCCGAAAATATAATTAGTACTTCGCATTTCTCCCTCTGCTGGAAAACGATTGTAAAATTATTTACAAGATGAATTTCTACTTAGTTTCAATTGTACAACCAAACTAAAGATTATTGTAATGTGCCTCCTAGAGAGGATTATAAACCCCTTGAAATTCATAATACACTCTAAAACAAGATGAACAGACGAAAAAGTATAGACTGGTTTTAGTTCTAATAGAGGTAAATAGGTTTAAATAGAGTACGGAACCGTTCGTAAACCGCGTAATACTAAATATGACTTAATTTTACCACACTTTACATTGTAATACTCTGCAATAAACCTAGAATCCCCCCTCCGCATCGAAAATCGAGATAATTCAAATATTTAAAAATATGTCACTTATAGGTTATTCCACACGTAGTAGTAACGTAAGTTACGATTTCTTTTAAATTAAAAATAAACATAACTTACGTTACTACTACGTGTGGAATGGCCCCTATAAATATTCCATTATTGGCTAGATTATTCTTATCCAGGGTTGTATTGTTTGCAAAAACCAAGGGGTTGTGGTGGGTATTTATTATTATTATTCTTTTTAAAAATCGATATATTTATGTGAATATGTGGATTCATTGAAAATTAATTAAGAAATTAAATTTAATAACTAAAAAACTAACTATTGTGTTTACTATTGATTAAATGACTACTATGTATATTCTTCAAATAAAATTGTTCAAATTTTGACAATTAAAGGTGTATTTAAAAAAAAAAAAACAATTTACTATTAATTTTTTCTTAAAAAATTAAATTTCGGTAGAAAAACCTAAATACCCTAACACAAAAACACAACGAATTATATTTAAAAAAAAAAAAATTCACGATTTTTTTGTTTTTTCCACAACCCTGTTTTTTATCCAAAAACTATCCTGAGAACTTACAGAGCTTGTGCTATTTGGTTTCAATAATTAAACAAAATTACAATTATTTAGCATAATGGAAATAGCAACTAACAAGTTTTTGTTAAGTATTACATAAGAGTTATTAATGAAGTTGATAATATTTAGAATCACTTGATACATTTTTTTTTTAAATAATTAGTGGGGTCAGATAAACTATTCACTTATTAACATTTATTCCACTCTATCTAATGCATTCGACTATTCCAAATCTTTGAATTATCTGCATCTACAATATTTTTATATCTATTTAAATCTTATACAGATTAGAACTATCAGTTATATACAATAAAAGTTTGCAGTGTATAAATGCAATCATCATGTTGATTCTCATCACGTACAACAAAACCAGTAAACCAGAGATAACAGCATACGTAATCTAAACACAATTATAAACCCATCTTTTACGCACAAATGAAGGATGTGGTAGATTCTAGGGTTAAATTTAAGTGATAAAAAGGACATCTTTAAGATGCTTAACATATAATATGTCTTGTCCATATAATAATATTGGATAGTTTTAGAAAATTACTTAGGTATATATAAGTTTTATGTACCTTATGTATGCAATAATGATGTGTAAATGTAGCTTTTTTTTGTTATTAAATGCCCATAACCTTTATTATGGGATTTGCTCGTGCTAGTAAAATTTTATACAAATATTATTTAAGATGTGAGTGCTTGAAATAAAATGGTTAATAAGTAGGAGAAAAACTGTTGGGAGATATAAGATAGTATATATGTTATGGTATTTATTAAATTTAAAACTCAAATCATTGAATATGAGTCAAATTTAGTTATGATTTTTAAATTTTAGCAATTTTAAACTAATTAGATTTTTAAAATGTATATTAAGTGTTAACCTTTTAATTTATTCAACATTATATTGATAAAAATCATAATAGGTATATAATTATTATCATACTAAAAAATTATACTTAACTCAGAAAAATGGTTTTGTAAAAATGAATAATAATATAAAATATTAAATTATTTATGTTTTTATTAATCATAAAAATCCATATAAAACATATTTTTCTAATCATACTTGAAAAATCATTAGATTGTTAATGATTCAAATACTAATAATACACATAAATAAATAAATATTATACATTACTCTATTGAGATATAGAGTAGGTAGTCTATAAATATATAATTATATATAGATGAATATCTGAATACTAAAAGACAAACTACACCACACAAAATAAATTTTCCAGAAAACATATACAACATTTCAAATGCATATCATTTTCACAAAAGCCTCTGTCACACAACCAAAACAATACACTCTGAAAGTTCTAAAACTCAACACAAACAACATGTTTTTCAACATGAAAAATCCAGACGCTTTTCCCGCCCTCTTCTATATAAAAAATACAGTAGCATAATAGCTCCACCCTCAGTACATTTCATCCTTATGGTTTATTTTTGAAAACAGGGTACTTCGACTCTATCGCTAAGAATTCTATTCGGATGTATATATTTTAGAATGAATTGTATAGCGGTTATTCAGAATATGTTGAAAAATATAACCAGACGGGGTAAAAGTTGAATATGCGTTTTATATCTTTTATTAGGCAATATATATTTTATATAAGGGGTGGACAAATATATAGAAACTAACATTTACACATACAAGTGTTTAGTATGTGAATATACAAAAAGATGAGTACATGTTGTTAATATTTCAGTTCGTTGTTAAATTTGGTAGCGATAGGAGCTATCGTTAGAAACTATATCGGTAAAATTTACACGTGACTAATAGTAACAGTGATTTACAGGAAAAACATTTATTGTATTAATTTGTGTTCATTATATTTGTGCCAGTGAAGTTACATTAAAAAAGACATTAGTGATTTAAAATGACAATGGATGTTGCTAATCAAGCAAGGGAAGATATGAAAATGACTTCGCCTCGAATTTCATGTGAGAATCAAACAAAAAGTGATTATACCCATACCACAAAAAATAATATTAAAAGATCCTTTGATGTGGCATTTTTAATGCTTCCTGATGAAAAACTGAAAAACAAACAACTGGAAAAGCATACACGTTTAAATACTGATGCCATTGTTACATATCCATCTCAAATTAGTGTAAAAAGTGATGAGAGTTTAAGAGAAATAATTAATGAGCCTAGGCAATTTGAAAATTTAAATAATCATCAAAAAATATTTAATATCAGTCAAAACTTCGAACATAGCAACAATAACAATGAGACGTTGAAAACTATAAGATATCATCCACAGGGAACGCGATCACCAAGAATTTATGACGATCCAACAATACTGCCACATGTTCTTCAAAATAGAGAGCATGATCAACCTAAAAGTGCATTTACCAAAGTTCCGCACGGACGACAAGAATCACCAATACCACCATTAAGTCCTGATCAATTGAGTTGTCCGTCAACTAGTCCACCTGTATCTACAAGCCCACCACGAAATATTATTTATCATAATTTTCGACCAGAATACCAATTTATAAATGGCAGTCCATTTCATACAATAAGTCAAATGCAGCAGCAAGTTGCTCACAGTCAAAAGTTTAAACAACAATTCATGTATAGGCCAATTCAAAATCATGGCAATAATGATATGGTGACAACAGGATATATTCCGACGGGCACATTTCCATTTGGCGCTAATAATCATCCATTTGCACCGCAACCTGATTTATCAGGAATCGTACGTAATCCCGCTGCAGCCGCACTTCTGACAACGCTCATTCCACCAACCATCGCCACATCATTTACATTAACTGCTCAAAATGTTTGCGCCAAATGTAATATTAGTTTTCGAATGACAAGTGATTTAGTTTATCATATGAGATCTCATCATAAAAGTGAATTTACAACCGATACAAATAGACGTAAAAGGGAGGAGAAGCTAAAATGTCCAGTTTGCAATGAAAGCTTTAGGGAACGACATCATCTTACACGTCATATGACCGCTCATCAAGATAAAGAAAGTGATGAAACTGAAACCATTCAAATACATCGAAGACATAAGTGATCTTCGTGATGATAATAGAAAAGTAATTTTGATTTTTGCGACTTAGAAACTCAAATAAAATAAAATTGTGATATGTTTAGCGAATAAAAACTATGAAAATAATAAAAATATTAAGCGCGAACATCGAATATACGTTCTTTTGTGTAAGGAAAATTTCTTTTACACGGAAAAATAAATAAATTAGTTTTATCCAAATTATGAACTTCTAAATAAAACTGATCATAAAAATAAAAAAATAATAATATTATAATACAATATAATAAGTTGAATCGTAAAATAAATGAACGAAGTAATAAATCATCTCATCAACGATTATTATTCACATAATTTATTTATTAACTATAGTTTTAAAAAGAAAACTAACAAAAGTCCACACAGAAAATATTAAATTTAGATTCGTTATATTATATTCTTCGATCCATAAAATTAACTATGAACTAAATGAAATATGTAATAAAATTTGAAACAAAGTGAAAAGTTCAGTTTCTCTAAATGCTTGCTTAAGAACTAAAGATTTATCTAACTTTTAAATATATTGCTAACATTTGCTTTAAAACCTACACGAAAATAATTAAATAGTTTCATATTACCTACACACATTCAATATATATAATTATATATATTGAAAATTGTAAAATATAAATGATACAGAATAAAAATGTAAAATTAAATTGAACTGTCTCTATTTTTTATTAAAGAAAAAACTAAAATATATGCAATATATATAATCGCAATAACTAGTAATTAATTATATCAGATGAAAACTAGAGTTAGGCAATAATTTTAATAAATTTAACAAGTTTTATTCGATCCGTAAACAGTTTTGACATAGAGACATAAAATAAGTAACCAAATCTAGCTTAAAAAAGTATCAGATAGTTTTTGAAATAAATTTAAATGCACTAAATAAAAAGGGAAGATATATAAGCAAATATAAGTACACATTAATTACAGGTATCTCAATAATAACAGAGAAACCACGAATCATTACTCAATCATATAAGAACAAACTCATAATCAACTATATGTGCTCAATTTTTTATCAGTTTATCTTTTATTTTAGAGATTTAAATATATTTTTTGTTATTTTAGTGAATTTAGTTTTGTTATTATATAAACTCACATTATCAACATTCATCGTCAATAATATTGTTATTTTTCATATTTTTTATTAATATATAATTTTATTTTTATTTTTATAAAAAAAAAATGTTTAGTATGTCTATGTATCCGTTTTTCTTTTAAATGTAAAAATCATATCACTAATACTAAAAATCCTCTCAATGGCATATATAGGGAAAGCAATATGGTATATTTCAGTTAAAATACATTGTTTATATATTCATTTTAATTCTGTAGGAATAAATCTGCTAATTGATGATCAAGATCGTTTCAATATAACGATTAATTCAAGCATTCTAACGTGATGATTATAAAGACGTATCGAGACGTTATTGGAGTTCATTAGATTTTGTTTCCATCTTGAAATCTAAGTAAAATTTCATGTATTTTATATCATTTAATTAATTTTCACTAATAAGAGAAATTTCAGAAAAATTCGAATTAAGAATATACGATTAAACTTATATAGTCTTCTTATGGTCTAAAAATGAATCTAAACACAATACCGAGATATTTTCCAAAATATTTCTATCGTGATTATTGCAACATTTGTAATAAAACCTTTTTTATCTAAGCGAATAACTTCAGAACTGATTAGAATTCTTTTTGAGTATGTGTCTCTACAAAGACTAACCGTCCTAATAGAGATTAATTGTATACCAAAAACTTATTAAGAAAAGAAAAGAGATATTTGCACATATACGTATTGTTGAGGTTTTAAAAATGTAAGTATACCTGCATAAGTGTTCCACATTAATCCATAGATTTTGAAGAAAAAAAAAATATAGTGTTATATATAAAAAATAAAATTATGTAAAAACTATTTAAAAAATAAATAATTCAATGTGCAATGATTGTAAATAACAAAGAATAATAATTGTTTAATTACCAATAAATAATATATATAATATAATATGTAATACATTTTGTAGATTGTAGATAGAATACCACAAAATAAATTTAATATAAATTATAAATTATTAAATTATATTTAATAAAATGTAAATAATAATTAATGTTATTGTACTATATATTTAATTTACATAATATATTATGACATATACCACTATAAATATTTAGTTTAATAAGTATTTATATAGGATTCAATAGGAAACAGTAAAGATTACATAAATATAATTATATATACAAACTATATGAAAATGAATAAAAACTTTTCTTTTAAAAATAAAATAATATATCAAATTCACTTAATTATTTTGTTATAAAAAAAGGATATCCTTTTCATATTCAATAATAATTATACCTCCCTAGTCTCAACAAAATACTTTCATTGTTTTTGCTACCCTCAGTTAAACAATTCTCCCCTTTTATAAATGCGTAGTGTATACTTACATGTAAGTAAACATAGTGAAAACCCTTTCAAATTATTTCCAGCAGGTTTACTTTTACTCCTATAAACATATAAATGTTGTACATTATACCACATCTGAATCTGTTAACAGTTGGATGTCAGATTTAATACAGCCACTTCACCATATTTATGGCGAGAAAATACGTATTTCATTTTTTTTTTCTTTTTTTTTTTGTGGGGGAATGATAGCGATTGCCGACTAAAACGATTTGCAGATATTATTGTTTTTGTTTGCTCAGGGATTTTGGGTCGTGCACGATTTGCGAATTGTATTATATAGATGATCAGTTTAGAATGTGATTATTGGTTTATTATGTATTATAAGTATGTGAATATATTAACATTGCGTATCAACATTCACAATCCACTCTTAACATTATTTATATGATTTATTCTTATAAAAAGAAAATGTTTTAGTATTTTTGATCGGTTCCAGATATTATATCTTATTAATCCGGGCGGCATAAACTGTAAAATACTCAGATGTAGAAGCCGCCATTTACCTATTTCTATTTATTTTTTACTAATGTTTTATTTAAATATCGAATTTAATTTTAAACGTACACGATATACGAGATGTAAATCCGATACTCGAACTATACACAAATCTAAATTAGCAGGACCTGATGGAATTCCAGCTTTTATTATTAAAAAATGTATGGATTTATATTATAGGGAATTATAGCGTTTATGTTTAATAAAATCCATTAATTACTTTATGTATTTGTTTTGATATTTGGAAAAGTTCATTTATAATTCCAGTATTCAAGAAAGGCGATTAATCTTTGATTGAAAACTATAGAGGTGTAGCTAACCAGTCGTTTTTATTTAAGGTACTTGACAAAATTAATACTTTTAATGTTAACCGACAAATCTCTAGTGTTATTCCTATGAACCAGCACGGTTTTTTTAAAAATAGATCTGTTAATACAAATTTTCTATCTCAATCTTCTTATATTTTAAATAATACTGAGCGCGGTTTTCAAACTGATACAATTTACACTGACTTTACGGAAGCATTTGATAGAGTCACCCCTGATATTTTATTTTATAAACTTCGTAAAATTGGCTTTCATTCAAATTACATTAAGTGGATTAAGTCAACCATGACTAATACAAGAAGCCAGTATGTATAGTTTTCGAGGATGTTTCATCTGAATCATTTTTGTTAACTCGGGTGTATCGCAAGGTAGTTGTTCGGCACCCACTTATTTCCTTATATTTATTAATGATCTAATTATTATTTTTGATGCTGACACTAACGTGTTGGTTTTTGCGGATGATGTAAAGTTATCTAGGATCATCGACACATTCATGATGTCATTTTCTTTCAGAATGAATTGAATTGTCCTCTAAACTGGTGTAAGGTTAATTATCTGCTTATAAATGCTGCTAAGTGTTTCTTTATGTCATTTGGCAGGAAGAAGAATTTTCTTGCTTCGTTTTATGCCATTAATGGTTCAAATTTAAATCAAGTTTATCAAATTATTTATTTAGGTATTATTTTTGATCCGAAAGTTAATTTTGTTTATCAAAAGAAACACTAAAGAATTTAACGATCCATCTGTTATCTTAGCTCTTTACTTTTCATTGGTGCATTCGATCCAAGATTTCGACAGCTTAATTTGGAATCCCAATTATGTTATTCATATTGATAGAATTGAAAAAGATCAGTATAAATCTTCAAAATACACTTTACTGAAGTTACCGTGGCCGGATGATTTTTCTGATGCTATCCAAAGAAATGAATTACTCTCTCTTCAGTCATTAAAGTTGAGAAAAACCCTCTTTTATCTTCTTTTTACTTAAGATTTATTGTGCGGGAAAATTTATGCTCCTGATATCCTTTACTAGTTTAGTATCAATATCCCACAATATCTTTGTCGAAATTACAATTTCTTTAAAATTTCTTTTCATAGAACAAGTTATGGGAAACACGACACTTGTGAAAAAAATATTTTCACTCATGGTATGAAATTCATACCTCAAACGGGATTCCTAGGTATATTTTGGTACTTTCATACCATAATTAAAACCACCTAAAATATTTTATACCCTAATGAGATATAATTATAGTATGAATATTGAAAATGTGCAGTATGAATAATAATAAATATACCTAGGAATCCGTTGTATGGTATGAAATTCATAGGAATCCCGTTTGAGGTATGAATTTTATACCATGAGTGAAAATATCTTTTTCACTAGGGGAGCCTCTTGATTTTAATTTAAGAAGGTCCGAATTTAAGTCGTCGATTATTCAATTTATGTTGTCTGAAACTCTGTAAGTGTAAGTTCTTTTTGTTAATATTGTATTTTTGCTTTGTTTAATGGTTAATTCAGCTTGGTTTTTCGTAAGCGGTGTAAATATAAATAAATAAATAAATAAATAAATAAATAAATAAATAAATAAATAAATAAATAAATAAATAAATAAATAAAT
>JAABKK020009084.1:0-23984 GCA_011634745.2 Catotricha subobsoleta
CAATGCTGTATCTCGAACTGTTCTCAAGATATTGACCAAAATGAAATTAGCGACAAAAATAGCGGGCACAGCCTTGTAATTTACATCTTACTTTTAACTTCATTGTAGATCTTCTTATATAGTAAATAATTTCATGTCCAATCAAACTTTGGAATAATTTCATTTGGATAAACTTCTAGTCGCTAGATCATATATTTTCCATAGTTTCTTCATTTATTCGCTTACCTGAAAGACATCTATCGATTCCATTATTATCTTCATAACTTTTTTTATTTTTTAATAATAAATAGTTTTATTCAAATAATAATAATAATTTATTTACAATTAATAAAATATTTTTATAATTAAATAATTACTTATTAATTTCCTTTTATTAATTTATTTTATTTATTTGATCCAACTTTATATACAAAAATTATTACTTACAAGAAAATCAAAAGACAATTTAAAAAAGAAAAGATAAATATTATAAGAATTTCTAAATGAAAAATTTCTAAATGATTTTAAAAAAAATGTTAAATTATAGAACATAATTTTTCTAAGCTGATAAATAGCGTTAACTTCCATAATGAATATAAAATTTCATAATTTCATAATTCAATTTTTTCTAATCTATCCGCTGCTAAAAGAAAGCCATAAAAAGCTAAATCTTCTTTTTTTTCAAATTTAAATATTATTTATGGACAAAATAAAAATGTTACAATTTTAAATTAGAAATCATATCCATAGAAAGTTCTAGTTAAACCAAATTTAATTCATCTTTCATGAAACTTATTGAATATTTCTCTAAATGAAAGCATTCCGGTAAGAAAATTCTGCGACTCTGTCACTTACTCATAAATTAAATTGTAAATAAGAGATAGAAAAAAATCATATAGGTATTAGGTACATGGGTTATGAAATTGAAACACAAATTAAACTAGGGTTATTTTGTTTAAAAAAAAATAATATATATTTAAATTTTAACTTTTCAAGTAAGTAATAAATAAAAAATTAAAAAATATTAACATAAATAAATACACTGACAATAACAATATAGTGACGGCATTGGCACACATATATCGCCTCAACAATTCTTATTTTGTGGGGTGGAGCACAATAACAAACAGTTGCAGCAACTATAGGTGTATACGTTGCTTTAAACATAAATCACAATCATTTCCGCCACTCTATAACATTTCATGAGCATTTTTCTTTATCAGTGTAAATTGATTGGCATGCGGTTTTCATAATAAATTTTCTTTTAATTGATGCAAGAAACAATATATTCGTTTTATTATTATCATTTTTCTTTTATTCATTTCATCATAGGCTAAAATTTGAATAACTAAAATTACATAAAATATTTTCTTCTATTCTATTTTTGTTTTGTTTGTTTTTTTTTTTATTTTCGTTTTTTGTACATATTTTTATTGCCTCAATTAAATCATTCAAATAATACATTAACATCACATTGATATATAAATTCTATACGGTACAGCAGCAACATGCATACAAATACAAAATTAATGATCTTGTTTTACACATAGAAAAAAAAAGTAATAGTTTTTTTTAATAGGAAATTCACTAATACTCTTGAATGCTTAAATACTTAAATTTACAAAGATAGTAAAAATAATTTAAATTTTTTTCATATAAAAAAGAAATTATGGGAAATTCTTAAATTTACAAACGGTTTTACAAAAATTGTATCTACAAAGAAATTCATTTTCTTTTCATATTATATTGAATAAAAATTAATATACATTTTTTTTTTTTTGTTTTTTTAAAACTGCGGTCGATTTGCATTACCATAGTACGGCCGCTCTGGTAGTTTTGGAGGTGCACTTTGATTTGGACGACTAAAAATATAAAAAAATAAATAAAAACAATGAAAACTTAATTATTTTTTGTAATAGATTTTTTTTTTGTTTAAATATTTAAAAATCGTACAATTACTACGAATATATTCATTCCTACAGTTTTATTGAATGTCTAAAAGCATAAATGAAATGATTATTTTATTAATTAGGTATGAAATTCATCGATTTTGATGAATGACACTACTAAATACATCTTACCTTTATTGCTTAAAGAAAATGTAAGTATCGTTGAATTACTTAGCTAAAAATTAAATCAATGAAAATTTATGGTAATTTCGGAAAGCATGTTTTATATACTTTGCATTAATAGAGGTTATTATTAAAAGCAATTTTTTTTTAATAGATTCAATTTTGATTCATTTATTATAAATGTAAATTGTCACACCGAATAGTTGAAAAACTGATTTAACTTGTGATTCAAGCTTCTCTGAATTGTCTTGTTGCTTAAAGTATTTGATGTGACCGCAAAATAATACACCGAAAGGAAATCATGGTAACATGTTGGCTGCAAGTCTTAAACAAATCAAGAAGAAGATCCAAAAATATCCATGACACAAAAGGTGGTATAAAGTATCAACTTACGAAAGATACTTATTGATAAAGGATAAAAATATTGTTTCGCTTGATGAGCTATAAATTATTGTTATTCGGAATTATTGGACATAGATTTTGCTTAATTATTGAAAAAAAAATGGAAGCTTTTTCTTTATTATTGAATTTAGATTTGAAAATCTTTAATTTTTTTAAAAATCAGGTATTGCAGTAAGTTATCTTTTTTTCTTTCTTTTTTTCAATTATATAACTACGATAAGCTCTAGTAAGAAAGCAAAATTCATTTGAAGCAACATTATACAAAGTGGTTTAGATAACTTGAGAAATATTTATATGTATAAATCTAAACCACCATCTACAGTATTTTGTTTGCATATTTAATGTCATGATGACGATGACCTCAACCTCATGAAAAGCCGCTAGAAATTTATACATAAATGATTTGAAAGAAAATGTTTGGGAGTTAATAAATCAACGTAATTGTTATTGAAATATGCCAAACGTTTCTTTGCTATTCTTGAATAAAACTACTGATTTAACAAAGGAAAAAAAATAATAATAAGAAGATAAACAAAATTAAATGAAATGAAAGACGTGTGTTTCATTAAATTTCATCTGCGATTAATAGTTTTGTAATATTTTTTTTTTGTTGGTTTTGTTGTGTTTTTGGTTTTGGTTTGGTTTGTAATACACGATTGTTTCCTTTATTTATTTATTCTTTTTATGTCAATTTTCATTTAAATTGTAATTATATATTTAAATATAATTCATCTATGAATTTTGTGAGAATTGCTTCTGTTTATTTTTATCTAATTATATATTTTATATAGTTATTTTTTTTTTATAATTTTAGTTTTTTGTTAAACTCTTGATTTAATTAATACAATTCTTTCTTTTTTTGTCATGTTATTTGTTTTTCTCTCAATACAGTCTAAATATTAATTTTAATTTAATATATTTAGTAATTAGTAGAACAATATTTTTTAAGTTTTTAATTTTATTTTTAATTAAATAGTTAATTAATTCCACACACGACTACTAAACAAACTCAAGAAAAACGGCAAATATGTGAAATGCAACAAAAGTGTTTCGATTGGTTAATAATTGTGTAGCTTTGTGCTTTTGATTACTCTGAAATTCTAATTAAAAATCGTTGGTAATTGTTGAAACCCTAGTGGAACCGGTGTACCTTTTAAGATATACAAAAATATATTTTAGAAAAGAAACATTGGAACACATACCTCGTAAGGTATAATCATTAAAAAAAAAAAATACTTTCTATGATATATTTGACATACCTTATAAAACTATACTTTGTTCAGTTTACCAAATATATCACATAACATATATATTTTGAATGAAATTATACTTTGGAAAGAATACACTTGTTCCAATATTTACTTTATAATGTATACGTTTTTGTACACCATGGAAACTATACCGTATTTCCAGACGGGAAGAGCTTGATGTAAAGCTTGGATGTTGATTGCATTGAATATATTTCATATTCAATATTTTCTTTATCTAATTTGAATCGAATTAGTAGGGTATAACTTCTTTCGTATTAGGTTAAAGTGCAATACAACCGGCACAAATTTTATATCCATCAAAATGCTGTTAAAATGAATTCTCGTATACAATATGGCTATTTAAAACACCAGAGGTGTTAATTTCTCAAGCAACTTAAATAGTTATTGGTTGATTTTAAATTTTATGTAGTATCTACATATATATTTTTTGTTTAAATTTAAATTCTATGATTTTCTTTTAATTTCGTAACTCGTAATAATATAATATACAACTAAATCTCGTGCGAATTTAAACCAAATATTATATTTTGCAATAAAATGACACACAAGTCACTGAAATTATAGGAAAACTTTATATTTGTTCCGTTAAATATTCAAATAGTCTACATTTTACATAAGAAACGCTGGATAAATACCATTTTTAAATATTTAAAATGGTATTATTTGTATATATGCATTTGAAACACCTCAATAATTAATATATTGTTTTACTTTTTAATTTTTAATTTTTTTTTTTAAAACATTTTTACTCAAATTTATAGTACAACAATAGCTTTTTATATTTCTTGTTAATGGGTAGCTTTTTCTTCTCAAATTAAATCAGATAATTCGCTTTAATTACTGAATGTTAATTTTGGTTTTGTTTTGTTTTTTTTTTTTGTTTCGTTGCAAATTATAAGATAAAAATTAGAGATAGATAGATAATTTTAAATTTGAAGTAAGCGAAGTGAATACTAATCAGTTTGTAACGTTTGTTAGTAATAAAAAAAAAATACATTTATCCACGATACAATTCCAGAATTTTGTCTTTTCACAAATTTCGATTTCTCTCATGAAAATATATATATTTTTATAACCGCACAAAGTCTATTTTCAACATCAATATTTTTTAACCTGACATTATCTAAACTATATAGTATTAAATATAATATAATTTCACTTAATATACCATAGATTTTACACATTAGAACATTATGTCTATGGTATGGCCTTGTCTTGTTGCTTAAATATCATCAAACATTGACATAAAAATATATACTTTGAGCGGTTAACTAAAAAAAAAAAAATATTCTTCACAAATACATATTCATTTTCTATCTACGCAAACTAATATTCCAAAAATAGGAAGAAATAGTTAGTTGTGTGGACAATATTTTTCGAAATGTGAAATCATATCAAAGCGCAAAAGTTTCCTAATCTAAAAAATCAAGAGCCAATACGTTTACACATATAGATATATTTAAATTACTTCGTCTTAAATTTTCTTTTTAACATATTTAAATAATTAATGCACTGAATGATTCTATGTTAATTTTTAATTTTTTTTTTCATCTAATTCCTTACTGAATTAAGCAAACATTTAGAAGTTTTTTTTTCAATTTTTTTCTTTTTTTTACAAGTTCATGTTTTTTATTTTTTTTTTATTTATTATTAATCATATTTATATAATTTTCATTTTACTCGGATTTACAAACTACAATAATTTATAATTTTCTCTTTTATTTCTTATTTTTTTTTTTTTTTTTATTATAATTTGTTTAAATTAAATTTTCTATTCTGAATGCGATTAATGAATAAGTATATTATTTATCTTACAAATAAAACTAAATTTTATATCAAATTAAAATTAAAATTAATGATATGGAATGTTAAATTTCCTTCATTGTCTTTTATATAAGTTTTTTTGTTTATTTCTTTTTTTAAAAAAAAAAAACAAAAAACAAAAGTGAGATTTCGAAAGATTAGTAATTAATATTTAAAATATAAATAACTAATAAGAATTTGTATGTTAAATCAAGTAGCTTTCAATGTTAATTTGGTATTTGAGAAGCACATCAAGAAAACCAAAGAAAAAAACAACAAAAAACGGAAATAACTTTTATTTGATTTTAAATTACAATCTACGAATTATATTTATTTATATATATTTTATTTCATTGCTTTGATGTTCTTTTTAATAAGAATTTTAATAATTGACGTTGAAATATCAAAACAATGAATTTCTGTGATTACTTTCTTGCACATACAACAAAAATCAAAGAACTCGCAAGTTTGTTTTTATCCAGAAAACAAGTTTTTTATTTGATTTCATTTCTTTATCAAATTTGATTTTCATCCAAAAAAAAAAGTAGGTATTTTTTGGTTAATTATAGTTAGTTTAAGCGCAATTTCAAAAATTAAATAGGTTATTTTTTTTTAGTTTTCAAAATGATTGAATCTCATGTTTTTTTTTTCAAAATAAGTTTTAACGAGTCCAAAGAACAATAATTAATTAAACCCTTTAAATTATTCTTTTACCGTTAGTGCATTTGGCAAAAAAAAAAAAAAAACAAAGAAGAAAAATAAGAAATCATAAAACAAAACCAAAAAAATAATAATAATAATAAGAAGAAAAATTAGATTTTTACTTGAATTTGCTGGCAAATACATTTGATAATTCATTCATAGCAGCATTAGTAACCGCTTGACCCACAGCTTGATTAATTTGTTGTCGCATTTGTGGTGGAATTTGTTGTTGATTTAAAGCACCAGTGCCCTGGACACGACTATAAAAAAAATGGGATGAAGAAAGGAAATGTTTGTTTGTTTTTGTTGTTTGATTGGAATTGATTTAAAAAAAAAAAAAAAAACAGATAAAGCTTATAAAAATAAAATTTAAAATGTTTAACGTAAATATTTTTTTTTTTTTTGTTAAATCTTATCTTTATGTTATTTGCATTTATTTTAAGAGACATAGAAAAAATAAAAATAATAATGTTTAAAACTTCAAAAATCACCAAGTTTTTCATAAATTCTTTGTACATTTCAGCAAAATTATTTATTAATAAAAGTGTTTCGTTAGTAGAAAATGAAGCTCAATTTGAAGGCGTATGGAAAATATATACCATTTTATTTTAACGGATATCCAAAACAAAGAAAACATTGGAAGATGAAGAAGAAAATTCAATTAACCATCTTAGAAAATTAACCAATAAAAATAAAAAATGAGATGAAAACATTTAACAATATATAATTGTTTTTTTTTTTTTTTTTATATTACGTTTGTTTCAAAAGCAATGTATTAAAACTAATTGAATAGTAAATAGACACGAAAATCAATAACTTAATAACTTAAAAAACAAAATTTGCTGTTTTCTTAGTAATTTAAACATAAGTAAGTATTTAGACAATTTCAGAAAGGCATCATAATTTTTTTTTTCTTTTTTTTTTCATATTATATATAAATTATAAATATTTATTTTTTTTTTTGGTTGAATATTTTGCCAAAATACAATTTGAAACCAAACATAAACGAGTAATCGGAAAAATGTGTTCAAAACTTTTCGATCATTTTCATTTATTTGTATTTAAATATTCATTTTTCAAAATTTTTACAAACATGGAAGATTTTGCGAAAAGGACAAAAATACTAAAATACTTGTTAATTTAATAATTTTGTTGCATTTTAACATTTCATAGACTTTTTTGTCAATTTTTTTTTTTTCATTTTTTACTTAAAATATTGTATATAGTTTTTTTTTTTTTTTTAATTATTATTATTTATATTCCTTTAATTAAAAATCTATGCATTGTTGGTATTTATTTATTTATTTATTTTGGTTTTTTTGGTTGTCTAGATGCCTAAATTGCTAAGAAGATGCTATAATACACACATATTTAATATTTTGAATATTTGTATATTTAAAAGGTTAGAGGGACAGGTAATGGAAAGCGAACAATCAACATTGAATATTATTTATTATTATTATTATTATTAATGAACCTTTTTTTTTTGTTTTTTTTTTCTTTCTTGATAAGTAATTAGTTTACATTGATTTTGTTAATTTATGAAAGTGCGTCAAAACAAAAATAAAAATATAATAAGTGAATAATTTGTTGTGTTGATGTTAGAATTTTTTTTATTTTTTTGTGGAAATGGTGGAAAATAAGTTGAAAAAAAACTGATTCGATAAAAAAAAAAAAAAATGTCGTTTGTGAAAATGTGTAATGTTGTTGATGTTGGCTGTTTTATAAGTTTATCATAAGATTTTTCGTTTGGTTGTTGTTGTTGTTTTTTTTTGTTGTTGTTGGTAATAAGACGAGTGATAAATATAGAATTAGTCAATGAATGAGTAGGAAATGAAATGTGAGAGTGGTTTGTGGAATTTTTTTTTTTTTTTGATGAGTTTTGAGTGTTGGTGTATTTGATTTGATTTTTTTTTTTTGTATTTGGTTTTTGTGTGTTTTTATTAACAAAATAAAGAAGTAAAATGGTGTTACATTTTAGTACTTTTTTTTTTTTATAACAATTATTAGATTTAGATAACATTAATATATTATAAATGTAATTAATTTTTTTTTTTGTTTTTTTAGTATTTATAATCGATAGTTTTTAATTTTAATATTTTATATAATTTTAATTTAGTAAGTGGTGACTTTAGCGCCGCCTGTAAATAATTGTTTTGTGTTACCAATTATTAGCCAACAAAATGGAAATAATAAGTACAACAACAACAAAGAAAAAAAATACTCAAAAAGAAAATTAGGCAAACTTGAAATAATATAATTACAAAACGAAAAACGATAAAAAAAAACAGGTGTTTGGATGTAAGATGTTGAAATAAAAATATAGTGTCAAATACAAATGAAAGGTGACAAATTGAATCAACATTATTATTAATATATTAGTTGGGCTAGATACAAATATTGTGCAATACATAAGAATTTCATATCATTTGTTACGGCATTGATGAGAAATTGTAGTTAACTGTGTGTTTTGACATAAATAACAAATATATTAAATAATTTTAGTGTTGTTTCAAAAAAAAAAAAAAAAATGTTGTGGTCGACTGCGTTACAATCATGAAATGGATGCTAGATTTTAATTCAGCAATTATGAAAAACCCATCGGTCTTGCACATTATTTACATTGGTCACGATATGCTGACAACATTGGCATCATGCTGGAACAGTTCTAGATTTGATTGACCTTTTGATATCAAAATCGATGACCAATTGATATTAGATTGCTTCAATGTTCTAATAATTAATACATTTTTAACAGATTTACAAAAATATTTGTCTTTTAATAGAATTGTGCCTTTAAATAGTGTACTTTAAGCAGGAATTTATTATTATTGTATAATTTAAAGCCTCTTATTTTCGCTAAATATTTTATTTCTCGTTATTTTTTTTTTTTTTTAAAAGTTATGAATGCCTTTCTTCATCTTCACCCTTCAATGTAATCAACACACATAAAATCAACGGAAAAAAAAATCAAATGACTTTAAAACATGTTACATGAGAATGTATTTGTCTCAAACTTGAATAAATCATAATTAAAATAACCATTGAAAAGGTTAATTAGATTAATTTGTATTAAATTAGAGGACAACGCATTCATGTTCAATTGTTTTTTTTTTATATATCAACTATAAAAAAAATAATTAAACTAAAAATTAATGCAAACATAAATATAAGATTTTATCAAAAATTATGCAAAAAAAAATAAATTGAAATATTTGGAATAAAATCATAATAATAAAAATATATTCTTTTTGGTTTTTTTTTTTTAAATACTTACGATGGGATTAATGGAGCTGGAAGAGCTTGTCCAGTAGGTCGACCACCTTGTGGCAATGGTGGTGGACCACCTGGTCCAGGTCGATTTGGTATAGCAGGTGCAGCACGCGAGGTTGCTGGAGGTGGCGGTGGACCTCGACTAATACCTCCTAATGAGCCCTGTATTAAAATAGTTTATTTTTTAATATTTTGAATAACAGCAAATTATTATATTAAATATGAAATACAGAGAAATATTTTGTGGTGGTATGTACCTGTGATTGAGGAGCAGCTTTCCTCGGCCCACCTGGACTTGGTGGCGATAATCTCGGATTATCTAAAGCACTAGATAACCAATCATTTTTAACTGGTGGTGGGACTGGTGTTGTTACTGTTGCCATTGATACATCGCCTGTGATTTAATTATTGAGAATTATAATCAATTGAATTGAGTTGCGACTGAATTTCGTTCCAAAGATTTAACATAGAAAACACTTACCAATAATTCTAAGAGACTCTTTACAGGCATGATACATTTTCAACATGCCTTCTCTCTTTGACGCTTCTTCAGGACTTTCTTCCATCATTGATGCCTGTATAAATGAAATAGAAGAAAAAAAAATGATTAAAGTAAATTATAATGATTACAAAAAAAAAAAAAAAATTACCTGATCTCCACTAGCATACAAATGTGCCAACAATTCACCATTTATAAAATCTTTAACATTGTTAATAATTAACATCATAATTGCTTTTGGAACCATATCACGAGTAGTTTTTGTTACAATACGCATATAAGAATCAACCAAATTACGAATTGTTTCTACTTGACGCTCAAGCATTGGATCCAATGAGCTTTGCTGTTGTTCACCTTGATCCTATTATTGAAAATATTAATTTTATGTTACTCAGTTTTTATTGTATTTGTATTTGATATAAATATTCAAATTATCTGGGAGCTTGAGAAAAAATAATTAAAGTACAAAACAACACTAAAAAAGATGCCCAAAAGCAGATAATGCAACCGATTTTTTGGATTAACTATCCCTCGGATGATAAAACTACAATGAACGAGAGATACATTTTAGCAATATATAAACATGAACAATCGACAAATGTTTCCATTTTTTTTTGAAGTTTAATCGTTGTAATAAAAGTTTTCGATATTCACTTACACGGTTTTCCGTAGTTTAATACGTTCTTTTCGTAACAATCAAAAAATTATTGATCTTCACAATGGAAACATTATCAGAACTCCCTAAAATGCATTTTCCAGCTCGTAGTACATCAAAACGAGTGTCAACCGAAAAAATTGTCTGCGTTCTCTGACCCAAAGTATTTTTGTAAATATATAATTTTTATTTGTTAGCATTTAAATGAAAATATTAAGCGATATTTTGGTGTAAACGTGTCAAATATTTCACTAAATATAACATTATATGGTATTCATAGGTATAGGTGTTTTATATCAGTAGTTATCTCTTATATTTCATTACCAAAGGTAGAACCTTTTATGTGGACACATGTCTCTATTAGTAACATTTACAAATAACAAAATGTACCTGTTGGAATTAATATCTGTTTAATTGAACATGAAGTGTTTAAACATTAAACACTTAACAAAACATAATAGAATAAACAATAACCGACAATAATGAAGTGGAGATGATAAATTAAATAGAAAAAAAAAACATAAGTTTCCGTTTAATTTGAGCGAATATTGCTTTCTACAATCTACACGAGAATTGCATTGAAATTCCCATTAACAAAAATTAAAATTTTACGGACATAAAAGCACTAGAAGTGGTTTGTATGTTTTACGGTGTTCTTTGAAGAAATGATATAATTATCGACATGCATGTATTTTCACAGCAAGAGCTTAAAATAAAATTGATCATAAAAAAGAAAAATCGGACAAAATCACTCAAAAATAATTAAATATAAAATTAAAAAGGTGCAGAAACCAAAAATAATTGAATAAACAAAACGATCGAAAATCATGCATTTGTATTGTGTTGAAATTGTTTGAAAATTCATTTCGTAAAATATTCAAGAATTGAAGATAGAAAACTACGCATTCAATATATTCAAAAATTTCACGAAACGAAATAAATTGTTTTCTTTAATTTTAAGTTATTTTTATTTGTAATTAATTTCTGTTTGTGTAATTGGGATTTGTATGATTTGATGGATTTATTTGGTATTGGTTTTGTTAATTTCTTTTTACATTATTTTTGTGTTGACATTGTTATGAAGAAGTAGCTAAGTTACCATACAAATTAAAAGCTAAACTAGGTTCTTGTAAAAAAAAAAAAAAAATTATAGAAACAAAAGGAATTAAGAGATATAAATACAAAGAAAAAAAAGGTAATAAAAGGATTCTTTAAAAACCATCAAATTAAAAATGAAACAAACCTCTGGTCCTTCGCCCTGTATTTCCAAAACAAAAAAGAAGTAAACAAAATTTAATTATCGGCGATTATGAATTCGAACAATTTTTTTTTTTTGAATAATATTTTTTGTTTCACGAGAGAATCATCGAACAAGAAATTGAACAAAAACGATCGATTAATAAAAACGTTATTTAAATATTAATTTCAAAATAGACCAAAATATAAAATTAAAAAAAAAATAAACAAATGTTATTCTTACATCCTCTCCATTTTCTGTTTGTGTATCTTTTTCGGGATAAACACCAGCACGTAAAAATGATGCTTTCCATGAATCAACTTCATCGACACTTTCACAAGATAATTCCAATTGTTTATAATCTTTATAAACATTTCGACCTTCTGGATTGAATAGAGCAAATGTGTGACGACGTGACATAAAACCTTGTTCAATATCTCTGAGCTTAAGACCATCCAATGGCAACATAAATTTCTTTTCTTTTTCATCTTCATCCTTAAACCAGGATATATTTTCAGAGGTTAAAACAAACCAATATGGACGTGAACCGCCTGAAAACAAAAACAAAAACCCAATCAATTAGTTCGAATTTTTTTTCGTTTTTTTTTTGCTTTTGGTGTATAAAAAAATGTCACTGGTGTAGAGTGTATTGTGAACAATAAACAAAACATTAAATATTTTGTTAAAAAAATAATAATATATGAATGAAACTATAATTATGCTTAAATTCAGTGACAGCACACAAAATATTGATCAGCAGCCTCATGCAATTCTCTAAAAAGTACTTAAAAAAAATTACAAACCAATGAAATTTGATAAAAATATAATTTAATAACAAAAATGTGATAAAACCCCCATTATGGAAAAGCTAGCATCGATCTAAATGAGCAGCGCATTCACATATTTTGCAAAATATAGCCATGTCTACGTTTACAAAACATTGTGTGCACAAAAAGAAAATATATAAAAATGAACTTATTTTCAAATACCAACCAATCATGGTCCGTAAAAACTGCATCAACACTACAAATAAATAAATTTAAAAACAAAAGAAAAAAAAAAAACAGAAAAAATAATAATGAAAAAAACTATAACAAAATAAGAACGTCCAGCTTGTGCATACAACTAACACTAAAAATCAACAAAGAAAAAAAAATTTCTTTAAGTACTTTTTATATATTTTTTTGATTAATTCAATTGTTTTTTTTTTCACTTCATTTTTGTTTAATAAAGAAATCTACATAAATTTTAGAAAATAATAATTTTAAATAGAAAATGAATGTACCTTTCATTATACCCAAATTTTGTATGCACATATGCCCTTTTCGAATAACTTGATTTCCTAATGCACGTGTACCAGTTTTTGTTGAACTTTCTGATTTGTTTTGTGCACTAAACAGCAAACAAATGATATTTATCGAATTAGAAATTTGAAAATAATTTAATTTAAAAAGCATATTTTTTCACTTACTTAGCAAAACCAATAAAATCTTCATGATTGGTGTTCATGTAAGCTAATTCAAAATCAATCAGCAATAGGATCTGTTCCTTGGACATTTGCTCTCTTTGGCGGATATGTGTCGTTATAATGCGTTCAGTTTCATCACGCAAACGAGGATATCTTGCCATCTATAAATTAAATGAAACATAACATTAATTTTAAAACAAATATTTTTATTTTATTAAATTGGATAGAAATGTTTAAAACAAATTCATATGATGAAATCTATAATGTTTCATTCTCTTATTCCGGTCATTCAGTGGCTACTTTAAATATAACTTTTAACGAGTTTAAAACACCAATCTGATTGTTGAACCAATCAAGAATACTACGCTCGCATACCAATTACTTCACATTCAAATACTGTAACATATTCAATGCATGAAAATATCCTTTTTTTTTTATAAATAGACATTTTTTTTCGCTCGATTTAACAACACATAGCCAAAATGAATGACAACGCCACCGCAGGTCATTGTATTGATATAAAAATAGTTTTGATCCCAAATACAAGGAATTTAGGTATTTAATTTCCCTGAGGCAATATTCAACCCATTTAAAAAAAAAAAAAAAAAATATTCTATAAGAAGTATAGGATTCCTATACTCGTAATAGGCATTTGTTTTTTTTGTATGATATTGAATTCCATTTTAAAAACAATAGGGTATAAAATACCGACATGAAATTCTATTAATAATAAGATTTTGATTGGTATCATATTTAAAAATATTTTTGCATTCATGCAAATTCCAAAGGTAAAATTCACAAAAATTATAATTTGTAAATATAAACTTCTGTTATATGTATTACTTTATAAGAAAAATGGAATTTTGGAGAAGGACAAATCACTTACCTTATCTGTGCAAATACGTGTTACGGCTGACAATTCTTGTACCACAAGATCAATACATTTAAGTATTGGTTCTTTTAATTGTGCTATTTGCTTTTTGACAATAGCTTCAAAAGCCATATCTGGTGTAAACAAACCCACCTACAAATAAAAAAAAAAGCAATTCCAAATATTTATTATTGTTTTCTTGGACTGTGCATTTTGGGAATTTCAAATGAATTTCAACTTACACGAATACCATGAATATTTCGAATAGCAAACGAAATTTCTCTTCTCAAATCCTTTTCATCGCAAGACATTTTAACGATTTCAAAACGTAAGCTATTGTTTTTTGGGATATATTTTTAATTGTTAATTAATTAAATGGTAAAAATAACTATTTATAATCATATATACCGTTCATGGAATAGACGATTAATTTTAGCACCACCAGAAAGTTCATTTGTATTAACTAGCGCCGAACCAGATCCCTCAATGGTACGTTCAAAATCAGACTGAAGTTGCTGAATCATTCTACAAATAATAAAAAATAAAGATGGAAAGGATTTTAATTAATTTCATAATTGGTTAATGCTAAAGCAAAAAAAATAACAAGAAAACTTACTGTAACATTGCTTTTGTTTTAATACTTGGATCGTCTGGTCTGAAATGCTTAAATTGTTCAACATCTTTTTCAAGTGCCAACATCTGTCTTTGCAATTTGTCCCGTAAACCAGGCAAAGTGTCTCGAATATGATTAGTTAATTGTTGATTTAGTACACGCTGTAAATATGGTGTACCAAGGCGATCAGCCAAATGACGATAAGATGCATGACTTAAAAAGAAATCACGTTCAGCTTTTAATGCCATATTAATATCTTTGCGGCCATCAATATCCTTTTGTGAACGATTAACAACACCAATATAACCACGACGCAATGGCAGTAATTTATTTTCCAAAATATCACGTGCATCCGTTCCTTCGTCCATCAAATCTAATTTCGTAATAACACCAATTGTACGAATACCTTGTGGATCAACTTCTTTGGCCAATTTTAATGCATCTGAATTGGCTAAATCAGTATTAGCTGGTGTTACAGCCAAAATTAAACATGTATCCTTGCGAATAAATTGGAAGATCATGTTTTTTATTTGTGCCTCAATATCAACTGGTTGATCGCCAATTGGAACTTTTGTTAAACCAGGCAAATCGATCAGTGTTAAATTCAATACATTTGGTGAATAGATCCGCAAATTAATTGGAATATTTGATATTCCTTTGTTTCCACCAGTTATACGATCCGTTTCAGCCTCGATTTCCATTCGAATTTCATTGAAATCGACAAATTTCTTTCCCTTGCAATGCAGAAATTCACCCCATTCTAGATAATTATCATATTAATAAATAGGAGTTAGATTGCATTTTTAAAAAAAAAAAACATTTTATTATAGTTGCTTACCAGCATTTCCGTTTATTAGTTGTAATATAAGTGGTCGTCGGGTAACAATTCCAGAACCACGAGGGAGAAAATCTCTGCAAAAAAATAAATAAAAAAAAAGCCAATCAATTAAATGAATTTAATAAAAAAAAATGTATATTACATTTTTTACCCTATTCAAAAATAGAACAAATATTACGATTTTATTGACCGTAAACCCAGTTACCTATTTAATTCTATGAACAAAACATTCACTAAAATTGGCTTGATAATAAATAATTCAAATCAGCATTGCTGCTTTAGCCATTTCTACATTTGAATAATTAATAACATCCAAACTGAATTTAACAAGCCATTCAACCACAAGAGAGAAAATAACAAATAAAAAAAAAAAAACAGAATCAAAACAAAGAGTCCTTTCATGTTTGAAACGTTTGTAAATTGCTTGCATGAATTAACATAAAAAGTACTTGTCTTTGTGCAATTGATGATAAATGATTCAAAATGTCGAAATAATTTGTCTAGAAATTATAGTAAATGTACGAAATTACAATTATTTTTCCAAATGAAAAAGATAAGAAAATAAGTTAACTATTTCTTTTAACCATTACATATTATTACGCAGCTGATTGTACTAAAAATAATTGTCGGACGGAAAAAGAGTGAAAAAAAAAAATTGAATAAAATGTGAAACCGATAAATTAATTTCAAATGCAAAACATATTTAATTCGATAACGTGATATATATTTGTTATGGTTAAACCAGAGACAAAATGTTTTATTTATTTATTTTGATAATTTATGCATGAATAACATATATTTGTTAATTATTTTAATGCAGAAAATGTTATTGTTACAAATCCATAAAAAGAAATAGCATTAAACAATAATTTTTCTATAGAAATAATAGTCATGATTTTTTTTTTTATCGAGAACGTCGTTTGCAGTGCGATTGTGCGATTACTGGAGACTTTGATTTTTGTAATCTAATGGATTTATTTTCTTTAAAAATAATTCATGGTGCTTATTTTATATTTTTTTTTCTATAGTAAAGCGTTTTATAAGTGAGTTCAACATTAGGAAGCCATCTACGTAACTAATCGTTTTCTAACTTTTTCGCGTACTTGACTTTTAACCAGCTCTTTCTAGGTCCGCCTTTGAACATCATACAGGTTGCGTTCAAACTACATCAAGAGCAATAATTATCCACGTTCAGCTAATACTAAGACAAGATGAAGTTGATCCACTTTTTTCTCACTCCACCATTTGTTATATTCAATACAGTGAGCCCTAGCTTAGGAACCATAAGCTGAAACGATTTGGTAATGGGATAATTACTTATTTGGGTAATATTCCATGTTAATTACACTCTATTTTTAGTCACAACACCATACTGTGAAGAAGAAGATTTTAAAAAAGGTGGGTTGTCTTATTGATATTATGGTTTATTAAAACAATTTATATATAAATGAATTAACGCAAAATAACGGCCCCATTTTCATCCCATTATGAAAAACATAAAGATCTCTAATAATTAAACTAAAAGCGTTTTAATTTTGTAAAAAAAATCGATTATTAAATATCCTACCAGGTGAATGATTTAAAAATAAACACACATTTTGTTTCAATGGTTGAGACAACCACTTTTGGTTGTTTGTCTCACACTTCCAACAGTAGTTAGAAAATTACTCGTTGATCAACTGCGTAGTTAAAAAATTGCAACCAACTGTAGCACATTCTTGAATTTTAAACTACGGTTGAAAATATGTATGTGACAATTAACCAACAAATGGTTGTTTAAACCGTTGAAAATAACAGTCGCCTGTGCGAATCCAACCGTTTCTCCAACTGTACAATAATTCGAAAATTCTTATTGCCGATACCAATTCCTATAACGGATTTTTCTATTACCATAAATTATCCGGCTTATGAAGGTTTTACTGTATTTACAATTACTTAAAGCTACTTCGCTTTATATATATACAAATAAAGAGGCTTTTAAAGATAAATAAGTACAAAAAAACATGTGTTTTTTTTTGGCATATATCGTATTATATTATTCCACTATGTTTGACCTAAAATCCAATTTCATTTCTGCGTCGTATATGCTGGAAAGAATAAAACAATAGGATACAAAAATTAAGCCTCATTTTTTATCCATCTTTCTTCTTTTTTTTTGAAGTCACTGTCCAATTCTAAAAAATTGAGAAAGCTAATAATAAATTTATATGGCGTTTAAGAAATTCTTTGGAATTTACTTCCATTCTTTTCTTCTTCTTTTTTTTTTGTCAGATAAACATCTTTCATACTTACACAACACTTTTTTAATGTTATGAAAGCTGTGTAGAATTTTTATAGGAAATTATTTTCCATTGTTAATTTTGTATTGCGTGGGTGTTTTTTTTATTCCACCCCCTATGCATTCCTTGACTCTTTGAAATGCTATTATGAAAATATCCAGTATATGTCGGTGACAGTTTTGAAACATTTATCTTTCACTTCTTCATAATGAAATTGACACAAATTACATTAATAAATAAGACATTTTTTTTGAAATAAAAAAAAAATAAATAATAATAATTAAAATTATTCAAAAACTTTAGATGAAACGTAGGCGAAATTAATTGTGTGCAATAATCACAATTCTGATGTAAACGGAAGTATCACAAAAGAGATATAGATAAGTAGATGCAATGACACAACAACAAACTACAATTATTTCGATTCTCAGAAGACTTCACTGGAAAAGAAATTATGAGTAATATTTATAAGCTTAAGAAAAAAAAAAATTTAAAATTTGAAGGTGGCGATCGTCAACCAACCGTTTCACCAATAAAAATACTGTATTGAACATTTTATTACATCATTGGCATATCTACCAAGACCAACTCGTTATGATCAAATAATATATATTTTTTTATCTTGAAAGATAATAATATTTACACAAGTGCTCGAATCTATGATGTTAAATATCGAAATATCATTAGAAAAAAACATAAAACAAAAAACAAAACAAAACTAAACACAATCGAATAGTTGAAGATAGTATTGTATCTTTTTAATTAGATAACGAAAAAAAAAAATCATTTTTAATTTTTGTTTTTCTTAGTTTGAATGGTGTTCAGGTACAATAAATAATTTTTTGGTTCCATAAAGTTTTCAAAAAATAATTATGAATAAATTTGAATTATTTATTTTCCAAATGTGTTTTTTGATAGAACGAATTTTAGCAATTTGAATAAATAATCATAGGCATATCATTGGTAATATATAGATACCAATTATTTTTGAGTCACATATATTTCCACTGTTTCAGCCTAATTAAGCCCAATGGGAAATGTAAATATTTAGTAATAATTATATACTCGCATTTTGAATACAGATCTTGTCATTGCGTGCCAGAGGTTTGTTATGTAAAAATAAAAATTCAAAATTAATGAAAATGTTTTAAATTTTTAGTTGTGATTCATTTTATTAATGACTGTGACTGTAAAAAGAAAAAAAAAAAAACTAGCAACCGTTTGAAAATTGAATTATGTGTTTAAACGTAAGCAGTGATATTAATTTTAGAAAGCATAGCTTTTCACGTCAAACTTTAGATAACTTAAACAAACATTTGGTCATGCGAAAATGTTTGTACAATATTTGGTTTCTTGTCGTTGCGTGTTTACAGAATTTATTTCAACAAAAATTTAGTGGAAATGTTACAAAAGTTTTGTGGCGATTTTTTTTTTTTTAATTAATTGGGGCTTAAAACAGCAACCGATAAAAAAATCTTTAGAACTTAATATATAAAGAAATTCTGCTGAAATTTTGAAACAGAAGAAATGTATGACTTAATTTAAAACTTAGTCTTGTCGGAATAATTGCATGATGCGGCATATGTCATGCTGATCCCTGATTTCAAACCCCTGCATTGTAATTAGTAAATGAAATGCCCCTGCATTAGTACCTACCATTTACTAATTACTAATAATTCTGGGCTATTTTAAAGCTATGCAGGGAGCAATTTTTTTTTTTGAGATAATAGGGAAGGGACGATGTTCGTTAATTCACGCTTAACTGTACCGAAAACATACATATTATTAAATTATACTCATACAGGGACATACATATAATCTCTTCATTTACCAGTCACAGCAGCGGTGCCGTTAAATTACAGGAACCAGCGTGACAAACAGTCTAATGTGAATTACATTCAAAAGAAATCATTTTCAGGTTAAAATTTAAATAATTCTCATAAACATTGCATCGACCCTATATTATTTTTTTTTATACAAACTCTGTTTGCAGCACCTTTACCTTTTATATATATGTAATGATTTTATATTTTTATTTTTTGTTTATCTAACCACGTGTCTACTTCAAAAACACATAGCACAACTAATTGAATTGTTTATTTTAATCTTAGTGGGATTGTGTAGTTCATTGACAGTTACGTTTTAAAATACATATATATGCGTAGAATACAATGAATGACATTCATTTTTTGCTTTTTGCTCATACATCACTGATTTTATTATTATAATTTATAATGTTGTTTATATCACAACAAAATAATTATCAATTATTCGCCCCTTCTCAGTCAAAAGTTTTTATATGGAAATATTGTATAGACAAATAAGTTGTTAAAAAAAAATAAGTACACGGATAAAATGCAGAAAATATTATAATCGCACATCGAAAAATTGCTAAATGATGTGATGGCTATTCTAACGCCATAACAAATAAGAAACATCAACTATAGATTTATATTATGTTTATATTCAAAATCAAGGATAACATTAAGAATTAAGAAACATGAATTTGTCTAAAATTATTAGGTCATTTTTTTTTTTAATATAGTTTGCCTATCCAAAAACGAACAGACCACATTGAGAATTTATGATATCTACACAAAACAAATAGCAACAAAAATGATCAAAACATTCGCAAAAAATGCTAAAGGAAATCGAAACAAAAAACCAAATAAAATAAAAACCAGAAACTTGATTTTCTAAAATAGCCATTTATTTGAGTGCCTAATACAAAAAGATTCTTAAACAGGGTCGGTTCAAAAACTATGTGACAATAATTGCGTGTTGTGTATATTGACGGCCATCGTACATAAAACTAATAATATTTAATTTCGTTATTTGACTTCTTGTTATTTAAATGATGAATTCTATTAAAAATTGAATCATTATTTTTATTTGCTCATTTAAATTATAAAAGTCATAAATTGTAGTTTAACAATAGATTTAATGTATGATTAAATAAATTAAGATAATAATTCATTTGTAAAAGATAAAGACAATTCTTTAACATTATGTATTACTCATTGGCTCCGTAGATTATATAATTAATCCATCGAAATATTTTCGTTATAAGATATTTTTTATTTTCGTATGGACATTTTTTCAATTGATTCAATGAATTTTTGGAAAAAGACCTACATATTTTTTAATATTGAATAGACAGCCACACAAAAAATATTCATTAGTAATTATACAAATTAACGTACAAACACCATCAACAAATATTCAACAAACTTATTTAATTAAAATGAACAACATTTCATCATCAAAGTTGTCATATGCAGTTCTATATTAATCTACAGCATCTTTAGATGTTGAAATATGCTCATTAAAATACACATAATCATAAAAGATTTGTGAAAATTAAGATGTATTTTTCAATTTCTGTTTTAATTTCTATCCAAAAACAATTTTTTTTTATTAACAATTAATATAATTGTCTGTGCTCTGCAGTTAACAAACAAAAACAAAAATATATATATATATTTAATTAATTCATGGTGCCATCGAGTTAAAATGTTACGTATATGAGTATTCTATCTTCAAAAAGAAGTCAAACAATGAATATTACAATACAAGTATTTTATTTTATATTATTTTTTTTGAATCTCATTGCACCCGAACCGGACCTGATTTCATTTGTCTTCAAAAAAAAAAAAAAAAAAACTACAAAAATAATAAGGTTACGTCGATTGTGTAACCCACATTTCTTAAAGAAAATAATATGAATGACGAAAAATCGATAATATTAACGAATGCTTTTCAGCAAAAGTTTGTGTGGATAAAATGAAAAACAATTAAAAGTCGTAGAAAACCCAAAATAAACAATAAATATTCGATTTAAAAGGATTTTCTCAAAGAAACAAAAAGCAAAACAAAACAAAACCGAAAATAATAAAATAAAATTTATCTATTATCAAATTGACTTATGGCATTAATATTATGAGAAACTCACATTAAATATAGAATTGAAACAATACCAAAAATTATAATTAATAAATGGTTGATGGGTTGAATGGAATTTATTTATATACGAAAAATAAAAGAAGTTTTTATTATTATTGTCTCGTGTGAGTCATAATTCAAACAGAAACAGATACTCATATATATCCATCCACTCAATCATAATAAAAAAAAATAAAAAAAATGATCGCTTGAAAAATTGTTATAATTTTATGATGACTTAACTCGTCCACAGCCAAATATCAAAAAGCAAGCAAAAAAAAAGAAACAACAACAAAAAAACAAAAACTAATAACATTCTAGTTCGTAAATTTTACATTCTAGTTACGTATTCGATTTAAATTTGCATTAATGTTAGAGCATTAAAATGAAAATAAAAACTTTGCGGGAAAGCTAATATGCAATTGGAAAATATCAAAAGATTATTTTGTTTGTTTGTGTCTTCTTGCAAGTTAGAAAAGAATACAAAACATTTCTAATTATTGTTAGTTAGAATGTTATGTAGGTATATTGAATGTTCCATTGACATTTTAACATTTTCTTCAAGGTTTTTCAAAAACAACAGGCGCATAGAAATGTTGAAAAAAAATAACTACTGCAAAAAAAATATCTCTTCTTCAATGGTATATAAGTATTTGTTTCATCGATTATAATTCATTTGATGGTTAAAAAAAAAAAGTCTACGCTCAAGTTTTAATTAAAATTCTAAATTCAAATCCAAAAAAAAAGATACTTAATTGTTTAAAATCATAAATTGCAAATTCATAAAAAAAAAGAAGAACTATGAAAAAAATTGTACAAATTATTGATTATTCATAAAATGTTACTCACACACACCCAAAATAATAAATGTGCGCTGATGTTAGTAGGATTGTGTCATATCTGTTATTTGATTTTCTATATTATTAACAGTGAAACGTAAAAAAAAAAAAAAAATAGTGGGGCCTATTTGCCTGTCAAAATGACGTTTTAACGATTTTACCACATAAATGCCTAATTGAACCAGTCTCACATTCAACTAATTGACAATAAAAAAAATAAAATGCATAGAACCTATTAACACAAATCACATAAATCTAATTCGGTCAGAAATTCAACTTACTTTCCCACAAAATTTTCCAAAACAGAACTTTTTCCAGCACTCTGACCTCCAACAACAGCGATTTGAGGCAAATCAAGTTGCATATGTACGCCCAATTGAGTAAATGCATCTTGTAATTTATTAACAATGGGAATAAGTTGCTCCATTCCCATGTTACCCGACATTTTTACCGCGTTTTTATTTCAACACAATTCGAAAAAAAAATGTGCACACACGAAACTTTGTTCAATAATTAGTTTCCTTCCTATTTTTTTTTTTTTAATTTTTTTTTCTTACTTTTTTGATCAACACCAAATTCGACTGTCTGATAGAGAAAAAAAACGACACACAAACTGATGGTTGCGACTTCAAGTTGTCAATAATCACACTATTTTACCGATTTTTTCTGACGCATGCGTATTACCAGATGGATTAATTTAAAAGATAAAATGGTCTGCATTATCAGTTCAAAATGTTTAAGGTGCGGTTTATACGCATAATTTGGTAAATTGAATTTGCGGATTTAGCTAATTAGAATGATTATCCAAACCTTCAACATATTAAAATTTATATATTTGGATCAGTTATTGATACTGTTCCAATTTTGGATTGATTTTCTATTATTTCAAGTAATTACGTTCAATGAAAGCGATAACTTTATTCAATTTTATCCCCAGTTTTAATTAATATTACTTAGTTACCGAATAGGCTTTATTTTAGTAATAAAAACGACAGTAAGTTAATCACTTCGTAGTGAAATGTATCGTATATCGCAAAAATGTTGATCAATGTAACTCAGAAACATCAAACAAGAGGAATAATAAAACGTACTGAGATCAATCGGCAATGAAAACAGTACTTAGTCAAAGTAAATATATGATAATGAGACATAGTTGAGTCACAATGTGTTTTATAACGGTATTCCGCCAAGAAAATTCATCTTATTTCATCGAAAAATGATAGGAAAACCAGAAATTATGG
>JAABKK020009095.1:0-23980 GCA_011634745.2 Catotricha subobsoleta
TCACATCTAAAAATGCTTTTGGAGCTAGAAAGTTTTAACTTTTTGGAACTCCCATACAAAAAACGAACCACCCTAATGTTCATACATAATTATCTAGATACTAATTTCTTTTGTTCATTGAAGATGCTGTACTCAGAAGTTATTATAACATATGTATGGACAATATTTTACTTTGTGCTCATATTACACGTAAACTCTAGCATCTAAAAAATAAAACAGATAACAAAAGATTCGTTGAACAGAAAGAAAAAGACTTTTATTACATTGCAAGTGCAGCTAACAATTTTAAGCAAAAGTAAACAAAATTGCGGAAAAATTTGTGATTGCAGATGGAATATGTATGCTTTTGCCCTATCGATCAGATTGTCTTTAAATAAGAGCTGATATTAACTTACGTGTTATTATTACGGTAATATCTATGAAAATGATTTGTATTAACTTTCGCATGCTTTGCTTAACATACATACATACATTTTTAATGAATGAATACACATTATAAATGAATGGACAACTATATAAACAATATTATATAATTCTTATATATAGGTACGTTTACATTATACATTAGGGGTGATCGAAACTGACTATTTTTTTGTTTCATGGTTTTGTAGTTAGAAATGATTATTAATTAAAATAAATTAATGTTTGAGCTTAATGAGGCAGGAAATTTTTTCCGCATTTATTTTATAGTTCTCAATAAATCTTCAAAAAATTAGAAGAAATGTTTTTCATGGGCATAAATCTCAAATAAGTTGGAAAACATTTTTAAAGTTGAGGTGAAAATAAGAAAAACTTAACATATTTTGACCTTGAAAACTCTTTCGAACAGTTTTTAACAAATTTAGTGTGAATTCACAGCAACTAAAAATGATGTATTGTTACAGCGCTTTTGACATCTCAACTTAAAAGCTTGGTGTCAAAATGCAAAATTCGCATCTCTGATTGGACAATCGACTAAAGCTTTCAAGTTGAGATGTCGAAAGCACTGTAACAATACATCATTTTTAGTTGCTGTGAAATCACACTTACACTAGAGAAATTAATTGTCTTTATGCTGGTAGCTATGATTTATATGAGTTTGAAGTACAGCAATTTGAAATTCCAAGTTCAACAGTAAAAATAAAATATTTCCAGTCGAAAAGACAGTAAAGTAATGATGATGAAGTTATTTTTAACATTGAAATTATCAATAAAAAATATTTTATAAAAATCACTTTCCGGTCTCATTATAATTTTTTTTTCATCATGCCCTATTCTCCCTTTTCCTGTTATTGTGCAACCACCTTTTATACACGAAAATAATTTATTTGTGAAACCATTTTTAACTATACGCTATCAAAAACAAAAGTGATTTCGATCACCCCTATTATGTATGAACATAAAGGTAATGTATATGAAAAATCATTTAATTTATACATATATATTGTTTGGAAATCTGGGTTTATTAAAATAGTTACCACAAATAGCTCGAAATACCACATTCATTTAATGAATGAATGTTTGAAAGGTGCGATAATTCAGCGGTTTTGCTATTTAATTCGATTTTCAAATAAATGTAAATATTTTCGTTCATTTCCATAACCGATAAACCTTCAGAAAGAAGCTTTACAACTATATATTTATGATTTTAAATATGTTTTTTTTTTTTTTTATAGATACATATAATACGAATTATGTATTTTATTTATAGTAACAGTTATATAACTCGAAATATAATGTGTGTTTTGAAACTTGGAAATCTTACCAATCTTTAAAACTAAAGAGTCACCACAAAAACAGATTTTGACTAGCAACACTTTTCATTTCTGTATAATATTTAAATATAAAGTCCGGAAAATGTTGAGATGAAATGTTTTTAATTATCGTGAGTTATGATTAATAAGAAAGACTTTTTGTTTCACTTCTTTACTTATTATTCATAAAGCTTTTTCATCATGATGACAGTTTCTTTGAAACCAAAAAAGCTTTTAGAACAAGTGAAACGAAAAGATGTTTTTATTAATCATAACTCATGATAATTATATAAAGTTTCATAGAGTTCGAAACTATATAATGTTAAAGAAAAGTTTTGTTTCAGAATAGCGGATACATCATATGAAAGAAATGTAGCAAATTCATCCATATTAATATTTTTTATCCTAAATAATAAAATATAGCTTGAACTTATCTGTATAAATGACAAACTAGTTATGATAATACATAATAGGAACAAATAAATAATGCATTAGAAAACAAGCATGGGTCGATATTTAAAGAAGTCATTCATATTGATATCGCAATAATAAAGACCAATTAAAGTAATTTTTAGATATTATATAAAATATAAAAAATAAAAAATAGACCATGGTTGGGTTCATATCCAGTTCAGGAGATATCTTGTGACAACATCTCTGCTGCATATAGTTGTATAATAATATCTTATCAATATTGTTACTAGATATTTGCAATTAATAGAATTTAACAGCATTTTAATCTAATTAAAAAAAGAAAAATCTTACAATTATTCATTTTACGTACTGACATGAATTGTGGTCTGCGTATATTTTGTAATAAAAAAAAAATTAAAGACGCAACATTTGTATGAGTATATTCTCATATAAAAGAACTCATGCATTGTTTATATGAGCGCGATAGACTAAATGAATGAAATGACAAGCAATAGACCGTTAAGTTAAGTTGCAGCGTTAATGGATTACTACTGGATAGGTGGGTGACCGCAAAAGTATAAATAATGAAATTCATAACAAATATAAAAAAGTAGGCCAAAATATAAAAAAAAAACTTTTTATTTCTCGTATTTTATAAAATCTCATATCTATAATATTTTATCTTGGAAATATTATAGACACATTGTATAAAATTGTAGAATATTATTAATAATATAATAGGTTCATTGATGTCTTCAAGACATTGTAGAGATATCTTGAAAACATTTATTAATGTCATTTCGAGACTTTAGTATCACGTATTGAAGACAGCTTAAATATATTGCTAAGATAATCTCATAAATATCCGTATCTCATTAACAATGTCTTGAAGAGATGTTGGAGACATTAAATGTTTGCTGGGAAACATCAATTTGTCTAAAAAAAATAGCCAAACATTTGACTTAATGCATTTTTAAATAATTACAAAATTATATATTAATTAAATAAATAATTTAGTAATTTGCACTAAATGGATTTCGTTTTTTTTTTTACAATAAATAATTATTATGATTATGATTTGGGTGAGTTCCCACGCACACGGCTATCACATATAATAAACACGTAAAATTCTATTGTCTCAAAAATAAAAAAAAAATATTTAAAGAGAGAAAAAAAAAACGTTGACATTACGTGATAATCATCAAATAAAGACGTAGCACATTTATGAATAAACCGAAATTGAATAATTAAAATATCTTTTGATTAAATAAACAACGAGATAAACAACATAATTCAATAATATAATAATTTGAAAATAATACATTTTTGTATATGCACTTAATCTGATACATTCGCATAACCCAAATTCGTTGATTTGAATTGTTTATTAAATAATATATATATAAATATATATATAATTAAAGCTGATAAAATCATTAAATAAAAAAAAAATGCCTACAGTGAAGTACTTACTTGAATTTATTTTTAGTGCAATATAAATATCCGCAATAATTAATTATTAATTATGAAAATATTAAAAGCTATTACGGTGTAAGTTTCGAGATACCAGAACACTCATTAAATAGTAATAGTTTGCTATGAAACTTATTAATAGTTTTTATTAAAAAAAAATATATAATTAAAATGTTTTAAGTATAAGTAAAACATACAGAATAAATAACATCACATGTGATGATGTCTAAAGTTACTAAAGTACCAACAATATACGATTGATTTTGTACTGATTTTTTTATTTATATAAATACATTCCATACGTAAGGTAAAATAAAAGAATTTCAATATTTCGTAACAACAAAAAAAGCAAAAGGAAAGAAACTATTTTGTTATGAAACAATACCTATATAAATATATATATATATATATAATAAACAACATATAAAGTATAAGCACTGAAGAAATCAAATTACTAAACAATCTCAGCCATATCAAATTAAATGAATCAGTATGAACATCTAAAATGATATAAAACGAATTTATTAAAATTTTTAGGCAGTCGCTTTACGCTACAATATGGATCATATCAGAACGTCGGTTAGAACTATTGTTTTTTTTTTTCTGAAACAATAAAAATAGTGAAAATATTGTAATATTATTCTCGACTAAAAAAAATTATTGATTTTACCAAATTCTGAAATTTAAACGAATATTGTAATAATTTATTGTTATTAAATGTAATGATTAAACTATTTTTGGTAACTATCGAGTATTATCAAATATAGGCTACCGATTAGCGGCTAGCGTTCGTGTGAATATTTATTTATTTATTTATTTTTGCATAAAACAATAAATATAATACTTATTAACTCAAAATTTATTACAATTATTGACACAATTTAAAACCGAAATATAATTATCTTGTAACCATTTATTATCTAAATTTTATTATTTAGGGATACAAACCAAGAAATCTTTTTCATCATTTCAATCAAATCGCCATGGAAGGTAATTTATATATTTATATTTTTCAATTTTTATTTTACAAGTTTTCGTCGAGCCCGTGCTTATGTGGAGTCTAGTCCGTTGCCATGGCCATGTGTAAAAATTTTGTGTTCTATATAAATTCTAAATTCGCAAAGAGCAAATTCTGTGAATTATATTTTAAAATATTTCATACTACCTACATAAGTGATAAAAAAAAAAAAATACTTCAACACTCAATATAATTTATATATAAATTTAATTTTATATGTCATTAATAATACAGAAATAATGTTTTTTTTTATTCTTTTTTATTTGAAAATACAATTGACCTACAAACATTCTATAAAATAAAAAAAAGATGATAACCAACAGGGAATGAAAAAATCAATGATTTTTTTAAAAAAATCAATATTTTTTGATTTAAATCAAAAAAGTCTGATTTATTTCATTACAAAAAAATGTTTTTTTTGTTTTTTACAATTTTTTTTAAATTGTCTTGAAAATCAATTGATTTAAATCATTCATTCCCTGATAACCAATTTTTAATTAATTATTATTTTAATTAATTATTATTTTTATTCATTATAGATGAAATGTCTGCCAGGCATAATAAAGTAAACACGAATCACCATAAAACAAATCTTAAAGAAAATTTACCTGGATATGCATCTAATTCTACGACGGCGAAAGGTAATGGTGATGTTTGTCGCTAAATGGTTTAAAATGTATGTAGGAGTGCAGTTAAATAGTAAAAATACTATAAAAGTTTATTATGTGTAATACGTTTAAAACTGTATTAATATTAGTTTTTGTAATTAAAAATTGGTTTTATTAAATGAAGCAAGTGTAAAAATATATAAAAAAAACAAAAACAAAATCGTTTATACCTTGGTGACACCAAATTGGTGTATACTGACATGGAATTTATATTAAAATTGTCTATATTTTCTCGATTTAAAATTGAAAGTAGTATTTAATGGATTTGGATTTGTTTTTTTTTTTTCGTAGCCTTTATATTAAATAATGTGATAATAAACGAAACGACATTCAGTGAATTTTTTAATTTAATTTTTACTCATATAGGGAAATGAATAAAATCAAAATCAGAATTTTCTGAAACTAGGTTTTATATCATAATATAGAACTACTTCTTGTTCTTTTCTTTTCTTTTCCTTTTTTTTTTGTTTGTTTCTTACTAAAATAATGTGCTATCGTTTTAGTTTAAAATTTAATAGGAAACATTATAATAAGTAAGCAATACAGTAAAATTTTAGTGATAAATGTTAATTGCCAGATATACAAATCAATCAAATAATTTATTTTAATATTATTCTTATCTTAAAGTGATAATCTTATAACATATCGCGCAAAAGACAATAAAAAATGAAACGTCTCATTTGCATTACAAAAACACAAAATATTGCAAATATGCATACCACTTGCAATAATTTTTATTTATTATTGCAACCAACGCAATATTTTCGAATAAATATACTATCAGTTATATACTTACATCTAAAAGTGTCACACTGCTGCATATACTTACTATACAATGTATAAATATATAATATAATATATATTTTGAATTGATTTCTTTTTTCTTAGTATAATAGGTAATGTTATTACTCATAAACAATATATACGTAATTTTAGAACATATAATTTTTCTAATAATTATTTTTTCTTATTATTATTTTCAGTTTTTTTTTTTTTTTTTATTAAATTGGAATACAATACGCATTTATAAATATAAAAGAAACTGAATAGTCGTCAGGGAGACGTGTTTGACTATAGTTATGAAAAAGATTACGTCATGCTAATTTTCTTAGAAATTTGAGACACAAGTCGAGTTCTTTTTGTAATGAGTGAATATAGGCATGAAAAAAAAAATCTAGTTGATAAGTTATAATGGTTCGAAAGGAATACAGATGATAATCAATAGAAGATCACATAAAAATATGATGTCACATACTCATATTAAACTAATATTAATTAGTATTTGTCGTTAATTCAATGTATTTATATGTATATGAATATAAATCAGCTTTCTATCGGGCCTAAATGTCTACAAATTTTAATTAAAATATATTTAACATAACTGACTACAATTACTTACACTTTTTCAAGTTATAAATATCAAAATCAGAAACTATATAAATTACACAAAATCTTTATAAAATGTTCGAATTTTTTTTTTTTACCTATTGTATTATTTAAATCGATAAAATCCATATCCTTATAGAAAGCATAGGGGACATTCTGCATACAAAATCTTATATATATAAGGTTTTTCATAGAAAAAAAAAACATGATTTAATTAATGCATTAATTATGTAACTTAACTCTCGACTTCACTTTGACCTATATCTCAAAAATTCCTGAGAATTAAGTTTTTATAAAAATAAAATAAAACTTCAAAATTTTATAGGTTAAAAAAAAGTTATTTAATTTCTATTTAAATTACAAGCAAAATGGAAAACAATATAACTTAACTCTCGATAAATTTTTTTTTATTCTAAATAAACATAATTTTTAAATGACATAATAAAAAAACAATAAACATAAAATTAACTCAAATACATATTTGCTATTAAGATTAAGATATACTTTTATAGATAATTAATTTAATAAAATTGATATAGTAATGTTTTCTTACAAGCCGTTTGCGTAAGTAAAGATATCATAATCCCGCGAACATTTTTTGAAATATATTTTAACATATTTCTCTCTCATATACTTCATTTGACGTTCATTTTCAGCAGCAATTTGAACCTTATGCGATTCATGTCCGCATTTATTATTACGATATTTTATATACATATCGTCATAGAATAAAAAAACATTCAATATATGTGTGGCGACATTTTTTTTACGAATTTCAACAATTTTATTGTAAATACTCAAATCAAATTGTAAATGGTTCGTAATACAAAAATGAAGACGAAGCTTTTTCAATTTTTTTGCTCTGTCTATAAATTCAATCAAATCATGGTTATTCATTCGAAAATTATCAGATTTACCACTTGAAATGGAAAGTTCATGTAAATTGTATAAATTATCTGCAACAATTTTCATATGTTCATTTGTTTTCAGTAGATTACCGAGTTTTAGTGAGCGTAAACTAGTTAATTTAGCAATTGCCTTTAGTAAATTAGATCGATTTTCATTATTATCTTCATTTCGATAGCGACCGTTTTCAACAAATATTCCTAATACTTCCAAAGTATTTGTTTCAGCTAAAATATTAAGGAATGATTCAAATTTTGTAAATAATTTTGCATTAAGACATAATTGTAAGTCCTTCAACGATTTCTTTTGCAGTAAGCCACAATAATTTTGTGGATAAATGTGTCCCAAATTTGTAGTACGCAATGTTTGTAAATTTGGTAACTGTCTCGTATTTAAATGTAATAAATTTCCATAACAAAAATACACTAATCGCGTCAATTGCGGATTCCGTGTAAAAAATGTATCTGCAACACTTTGATCAAAAATGCAAAGTGATAATTTAATTGAATCCAACTTTTTTGATGTTAATTTTAAGAGCCAATCTTTAAAAGTAAATGTAATTGATAAGAAATCCGTTCCTTCTCGTTTGTGCAGTAAGGTAACAGATAATAATTCCAATTTAACCAATTCTGAACAGTTTTTTAAAAGATCGCCCATATCGTCTTCCATAATCGAACAAGATTTCACTGATAATAAATTAATATTATTTAATAATGACACACATTTGTCGATGAACTCTTTTTCAATGTAAAAATTGACTATCGCCAAACTTTTCAAATTACCGCCAGAGCAATATCGACTAATTAAATTTAGAAATGGTTTTTCTAAATCAATACGGTCTAAATATGAAAAGTGTGAATTAGATGAATGGCCAGTAGAATGAATGAACGCCTCCGAATCTATTTTCAATGTTTCAATAACATTTCCATATAATTTTAATATATTTTCAACTTCATTTAAATTTATTATAGTTTTTGCTATGTTTCGTTCAAAATTTAATGGTTTACTTTTGATAACATTTTTTGTAATTATGTTATAAAAGTAATCACTTATTTCAGCTATTTTGATCAATTCAAAAAAATTTAAATAACTAAAAATCTCTATTAAACAGTGGTCATTTAAATTCGACAAATAATTCAGGCAAACAGAGACCGAATTCTCCATTATTATCAACTGTAGATACTGTTAAATTTAAAACACTTAATCTAAACTAAAAACTATTCATTATTTAAAGAAATTTACTTCTTAATAGAAAACTGAAAAATGCACACTTTTAACTGAAGTCTGAAATAGTAATGGCCAGTAATTTTTGTGTGTGCAGTTCGAATGTAAATATATAAACTCGATTCTATTTATTTTTATAACTATACCAACTGGTACTTATTTTGGAAATAATAATTAAGGTTTACATTTTGTTTTTACGTTAAGTCTAGTTATTAATAACTACTTTATTTTATTCTCTCCATAAACATTTAATACCAATAGACATAATAATTAAGCTATACAAGCAATAACTGTTAGAAAAGAAGGATTATAATCTTTTCAAATAAATGTATAAATTAATATATTTTCCTTTTTTCTTTCAGTATAATAGCAGTATTTATTTCTATGTATATCCCAGTAAAGATATAACACAGGTATAGCATTTTTTCCGTTTTAATATCACAGTGGAACAATTTTGAAAAAATGGTTGAGATTCGGACTCTCTTAGCACAGCCTGATAAGTTTTTTTTTTATACAAATTAATGGTAAAAACCGTTTTCCTACTACACGTTCAAATTCTTTTCTTTTTTTTAACTTTTAGAGAAAAAGGATGATAAACTTGATTACTTTTTTTCTTTTAATTCTTTTTTTAATTTTGGTACCGAAAAATAGATCTTGGGCTTTTTTGAACCGTCGGTTTGTTTTTTTTTTCAAAAAATGTATAAAATGAGAATTTCTACGCGTTTTAGGAAAACGGTTTTTACCATAAATTTTGTTTAAAAAAAAAAACCTGTGCTAATGGAGTCCGAAACCCACAAACGCTGTTCCACGGTGTAATTAATACAGGGACAAATCGTGGTGGACTTCAACATAAAAATATATATGTCCAAATACTGATACATATTTATATTGAAATATTTTCGTGTTTATAAATACATATATGAATCATTTTATAATAATATGAGCCAATGAATTTATAATTGTTTAAGAATTTTTGTCGAGCCCATTGATATTTGATTTCTTTTTTATTTCAAAATATTTCGTTCTACATTCGAGGACATCATCAGCGAATCTAACAATGATATTTATAATAAATGATAATTTTTTTTAAATCAAGAATTAAATTTTTAAACAGCATTTAGTAGGTATGAAGAAAATAACATAACAATATATATAGGCTATTTCAGTTCTCGTGTTTTCTTCTTTATTAAAATTTGTTTTTTTTTTTTTAAGTTTTACCAAAGAGATTATTAAATTTTCCAGGTAAAAGTAATGGTGCTTAGGCTTACTTGAGGCAAATCTTCTACTTTTGTTGTTATATTGTAAAATTTATTACATATTTATTACCCTATGAAACTCTCCAAGTAAGAATTCTTTTTTAAATTGGATATACTCATTTTTTCAATATAAGTTATTGTAAATTGGTAACATGTTACCTGGAAATCTCAATTATTTTAAGCAAATTCTTTTTAAGTCATATATGTTTTATTCCAAATTTCATATATATGTGAAATTTTTATATGGGTGACAAGAAAAAACCGAAATTCGAATTTTTCAGATTACGTCTGAAATGTCTGAAATCTTCGTATTCGTATGTGAATATTCAGCCCTGTAGGGATTTTTAAAGCTATGCGCAAAGTTTTGATATTTTGATTTTTGAAAAAATGTTTTTTTTTATTTTCTAATAATGCCAAAGTCCTAAGAAAGTAGTGAATCGTAACAAAAAAAAAAAAATTGACAAAAAAAAATGTTTTTTGTATGAAGTTTTTATGTTTCTGAAAGTTTTTCTACGAGTTGTTGCAAAAGTTCAGGTGATCATTTTATTGTGTTTTTCGTTTGAGAACTATCTTCAGGATCAATTGATCAAAAACTATGCTTTTTAAAATTATTCATTTTAGATCAATTGACACTGAAGATAGCTCTCAATGTTTTCATACAAAAAATTGTCACCCTAATATATATATTTATATATATACAACTGGCCCATTTAATAGCTGGAATAAACCGAAGTTGTTGTTGTTGTATTGTATGTATGTTGTTGTTGTACTCTGTAGGAATTTCATGCACGAAGCCACTTCGTGTAAAACCGAATTCCAGCTATTCAATGGTTTAGGTGTAATCTCCAGTGACGTAACTAGGCTAATGCGAATAATGCGAGGAGATTGAGGGCACTTCTTTCGGGAAAGTGAAGACGTTTTTTTTTTTAGCTTTCACAACTTTAGAGAAAGTAAAGATTTTCTTTTGTAAGTGAAGGCCTTTTTTAAAAAAAAAATTATTAATAAGGACGCCTCTTCAAAACTTGCATTAGGGCGCAATTTGCAAAGTTACGCCACTGATAATATCACTGTCACAGTTACGAGTAGTAACTGTAACAGTGATAATATATATAGGTATATATTTATATTTATATTGTTATTGTTATATAGGTAGGTATAATAAAGAATAAATATAGAGGTATCTATTATTTCTCTATTTTCAAGCATACTACAACTCTCAAAAGAGATTTTTACAAAATGTCTTCAATCGGTATATTATTTTTCGAAACTATTAATTATATTCAATTCTATGTTGTACAAAATAAATATACATATATGTTTATATTAAGAATTCATTTATTTTTGCTTATTTATATAAGCAAATGCACTAAATTTTAATTCATGAATCAACTCAATATAAAATTAAGAGTTTTATTTCAAATAACATTTGATAATATGATATGATGATACATTAAGGCAGTTCTGATTAAACATCTTTTAATGAAAAAAAAAAAACGGGAAAAACTTAATTAAGAATAAAAAATGGAAAATACCAAATATTTAATATTAGTTAACATCACACAAAATTAATTAATTACAATACCTTTACCTGTGTAAATCCGCAATTATCATTCATATATTTGAGTTTAGTTATATGTGTGTTTCACTTGGATTTTCTGTATATTTGATAAATAAAATGTGAGGTTCATTGTTCAAGATCTTTGAACAAGACGACAATTTTGTAAAGCTGCCAGTAAATTGCTAATACGCTATTACGAGAGTGATTTATTCTAATAATCTAAAAAAAACTTTTTAGAAATACCGACATTTTTAGAGCATTTTATTTGCCAAAGTTCTGCTTTAACAACAAAATAAATAAGAAATAGTAATTATTCAACTTTTTCAGTTATAAAATTTACAACTAACTTTTTTTTTTGTTGATTATATTGTATACTAAATATAAATATTGCAAGCGCGTGTATTGTCTTTTTTATCATAAAATATTATATACTATATTTTTGTTTAATTGATTACAGCTAAAAAACCTGAAAGATTAAATGATAATAATCATCTTAACTTAAGTCATAAAAAAACTAGACATCCATTCCATCCATATTTAGACTAACACACAAAAAGAATGGTAATGTTGATAATCGCACAAAGCATTAATTAATTAGTACAATCTCTGAAGTAGTTAGGTAAATATGAACAATAATTTTACATATAAGCATGAAAATAGGGGGTGAAGGGGGCAACAATTTTTGGAATTTTTTCTGCTGTAAATATATATGTTTACGAAAAATAAAGTCGTGTTCAACTGGCAGCTTAATTTACTTAATTTTAAGAAAAAAAAATTTCACCGCTTTTTTTCTGGATCTCAGGATTCTGTGGTCGACCATTCGTAATCAATATACCAAAAGACACAGAATTTTGAGTTCGTGAAAATATACATTCTGCGATATTTTGAAATATATAGTTTTTTCTTTTTTGTCTTGGTATATTCAATTTTTTTTTTCTCTGAATCGAGAGGGAGATTTTAATGGTCAATATACCAAAAAACACTGAAATTTTTTCTCTTCAAAAAAAATTAATTTTGGTTTTAAAATATTTCGATTTTCGGTCATAGGCCCCAATTTAGTGGTCTATTGGTAGGTCATTGACCAATATTCAATATTCCTGAGAATAAGCGGAATGAATCATTTTTTTTATCAGTTTTATTTTCCTTTTTCTTTTTTTTTCGTATTTTCTCGAGTATTAGTGAACGGATTGAAACCAAACCATGTATATTTACACCAGCAGAAGTTTTTGCATCTTTTGGTGCCATTCTTATGAAAAATGAAGTCGTGTGCCCCCATTGACTGTTTGTTTGTTTTTTTTTTTTATTTAGTGATACATATTATTTTGAACTATTATAAAATTAATAAACTTATCTCAAAAATGAAGTAAAAAAATAAGACAATTAATTGTTTAAATTAAGCTTTATTTATGATTTATGAATTTTCATTCTTACATTTATTAAGCAGTAGGAAAATTACTTTCGATTTTTACGATAATTTCATTTTGTAATAAATAAATTGATTCGTTTAAATTTAAATGTGATTCTATTTTCTAAAAAAAAAATAAAATTAAAAAAAAAATATTACTTTAATTACTCACGCAATAAATAATAAATATTTAATATAAAATACACTTGTTAAAAGATAAAATTCGGATAAATAGTTTTTTTTAACTTGCGATCATAATTTATATAATACAATAACTAAAAGAAAGTATAAAAGAATTGATCACATCAAACTTTTCATTTAAATTTTAAGTGAAATATCTATAACACACAGTATAAATGCATAAGCATTCAGTTTTAACCTTTAAATTAAGACTACTATAGATTTAATATTAAAGAATCATGAAAACAATCGTTGAATTTTATAGTTTTTGTTGTTTAAGTTTCTAAAATAAAAAGTGAAAGTACAGCGAACAGCAAAGAAATGAAAATTGATTTTGCATTTTGATTAAGCTATAATTTCTTCAGGAGATTGCTCTGTTGGAGCTATTTTAGCTTTTCTACCTCTTACTCTTCTTCTTAATACTTGCTTAAAACTATCAGATTCTTGATTAAAATCACCACGTAGTGTTTCGCGATTTTCTACTTGTTGCTGTTGGTTACACTGCGAGCAAAGATTTGGATATGGATATTGTGGTAATGCTAAAGGCAATGCAGCTTGTTGATTAACTTGGTCTGTAGAAGTTACATTAACAGGACATGGGAAGAATACTACTGGAATAAAACCTATAACACCAATAGGAGGATATGATAGTTGTTGGTTTTGAGGATTATTATTTAATTGCTGTTGCGTTTGTAAGTATTGCTGTTGTTGCGTTTGTAAATATTGTTGTTGTTGTGTTTGTATATATTGTTGTTGTTGGTTTTGTGTGTTAGCAGTCTGTGGTGCTGGATATGGATAAGGAACTGGATAAGGATATGGATAAGGATAGGTTTGAGGTTGTGGTTTTACTACATTAGTTAATGCTAGACCATTGTTGTTCTTGTCTGTATCATTTTTATGCTCTCCCGAATGACAGGAGCAAGTGCCAGGTGTGGCAAGATTACCGAATGGGAAAGGATATGGAAGGATATAAAATGGCCATCTTGAAATAGCTATAGCATAATTTGGATCTATTTCAGGAACTTGTGAAGGTTGCTGTACAGGACGCGGTGGGTAAACTCCAATAGCGGTGCCTGGAGATCCTGGAATTGGTTGTCCGGGATAATATGTTCCTTGCGGTGGATATATAGGTTGTTCTGGTCTTGGAGGATATACTGGCTTAGCTGTTGGTTGTGAAACTGCTGGATAGCCTGTGTTGCTTGGTGGTGCTGTTTGTTCTCCTATGTAGCTGGGTCTACCGGGCTGTATTTGTGGCTGCTCTGTATGGATTGGAGTCGTAGGTCTAACAGGTTGAACTGGCTGACTTATTGGTTTTGTTGGTTGAACTGGATGTATAGGTTGAATAGTTTGATTTGGTCTCTCTGGGTGACCTATACAATAAACAAATTATACACATAATAAATTCTGTTGTTATATAAACGCAATAAATGAAGTTAAAACAAAAAAATAGAAAAATTAAAATATTAATGATCAGTTTAGTTATAGTTACTAAATTTTTAATATTGTTAATTAACAACTATTAAATTTTTTATAACCTGAATGTACTGGTTGTGTAGTTATTGCTGGTTGATATCCAGTTTGAACTGGTGGATTGGTTTGGACAGGTTTATTTGGATATGAGGGTTGACCTATTGGTCGCGTAGGTTGAGGCTTTTCAATGTCGGGCCGATATTCTGGTGTTGGTGCAGGGTGATTTGGATTGCCGTGATTTGCTGGTACCGTAGGTTTTCCGGTTGTTTCTGGATAATTCGGCACATAATGATTAGGAGGTGAGCCAATATTATTTGTTTGACTTGGCTTCCCTGACGTAACTGGATAAGCCGGCACATATTGATTAGAAGGTGTGCCGGTATTATGGATTTGTCCTGAGCTCTCCGGTTTTGTTTGTGCAGGGTAAGTATTTTGCTGACCTGGATGTGTTGAAGGATGATGTGTACTTCCAGAATGTGTTGGGTGACCTGGATATGGACATGGTGCTTGGTGATCTATTTATTAACGATGATGATGAGGGTGATGTGATTTGCAATGAATTAATATGCAACAAATAATGAGTTATATTGATAAAATGATATTAAGAAAAATAATTATTCTTTGAAATTTTGACTTTTATATTGTTAACTATATATTTAGTACAAATTAAAATGGCTAGTAAAATTAATCGTACGCTAACAAAAGTAAATAGGCCGCATTATATCGCCGTGCCAGTTCAAAAGTAAAACATCTTAAAACAAAAATTTGATGCAAAATGTTGTATCTGTATATTAGGGTGTTCCGAAAAAACACGAACTTTTTCAGATTTTGGTTCCCCCCCTCTCATCTGGTGATAATTAGGATAAAAACATTCAAAACCCTACTGTATATTGATATCGTATAAATATACAACATGTTGCATCAAATTTATGTTTTAAGATGTCTTACTTTTAAACTGGCACGGCGATATTATACTATTTTAAAATATTAAAATAAGCTCCATGGAAATATGAAATGATCATATAATTAAGTGATTTAAATTTATCGTTAAATATACCTGGATAATAACCGCTTCCATGAGGACCATTCACAGGACTAACATATGGTCCCTTTGGACCATCTGGTCCATCACTATCTGGACCATTTGGTCCGCTTGGGCCAATTGGACCGCTTGGGCCGACTGGACCGCTTGGGCCATTTGGTCCGCTTGGGCCGACTGGACCGCTTGGGCCATTTGGTCCGCTTGGGCCATTTGGTCCGCTTGGACCATTTGGACCAAATCCACCTGTACCTCCTCCGCCACCAATACCTCCAGTTCCTCCTCCACCTCCAATACCTCCAGTTCCTCCTCCACTTCCAATACCACCTGTCCCTCCTTCAGAACCTGGTACATGTTGATAAATCTCACTGCCAGGCCCATTAGGACCATTAACATGAGTGTATTGACCTTCTCCTGTGGGTACATAGTGCCCATTATTGTTATCTGGTACAAATTGTCCTCCAATATCTGGCCTTGATGGAGGTTTCATCATAGATCCAATGCTACCTATAGGTGTCAAAGCCGTATGATTAAGATTTTTGGGTAATCGATCGCTAATTTCTACAATCAGATTAAATTAAGAGACATTTCAATTATTCAATGGTACTTTGTATTTGTTTCCTGAAAGCAGAAGCCATAATCTGGAGCAATAAAATAGAACACATACTGTGAACTATCTTAATTTGCAATTAAGCGTACACAAACACAAAATAAAAACATAATATTTAATAATAATATAACATGATAATAGTTTTTTGCGTGTTTTTTTTATGAAAAATGGATATAGATTCGAATGAAGTATCCTTTGGCTTTCAGCTTCCCAGTACATAATTGAATTGGTTGATCTAAATAATGCTTAAATGAATTTAAAGCGAAGTATGATCACATTATTATTATTTTTATTAATGCGATTATGATGGAAAATAGGAATGTCATTATAAACATATTTAAATTTATATATTATGAATGATGCTGAAATTATTAATTAGCTAACAATCGTCATTTTTAAAAATTTAAGAGACTATAAACATTATAGAATAATAAAACATTTTTGTAACTGCATTTGCTAAAATAGCGTTAACCTTTATCCATAATATAATACAAAAAAAAATGTTGAAGAATAATCTAACCTGGTTTGACATATACTCCACTTCCACTAGATGTGTGGTTTTCAGAATGCGAATCAACATGTAAATGATTACTTGAGCTACTTGAACCATGGACATAATGCCCACCTTTGGATGAAAAAGACTTAATTAATTATATGTACAATATATTTTTTTTTAAGTAAAATAAAATAGCACTCACCACTTTCAGCGCCAGTAGTAGTTCCACCTGTGCCATGATATACATTGTTTGAACTCCCTCCTGTGCTATGAGGTCCATTATTTGGACTTCCACCTGTACCTTGAGGCACATTGTTTGAACCTACTACATTGGAGCTGCCAACACCAACATAAGAACCTAAAATATAATAGTTATTAGTAAATATTAAAATATATAAATATAAAATATATAGCTTTATCAAGAAGATTATTTTTCGTTTTCAGTCGGTCTAATTATTTTCATTTTATCTGCACATTTGAACATAGACTAATTCTAGTTGTTCATCTTAGACAAAAGTTTTTGCAAAATAATTTCAAAAAAATTATAGATTTGTAGCAACCGACGTCTAATATGAGAATATGTTACCGATTACCATAAATAATATGTCTAATAAGTGTTTATATTCAAATAATAATTATAATATTTAATGTAATAATGAACAAATGTTTAAAGTTTTTAGTGGCTTCACGGAAAACATGTATTAAGTCGTCACACCTGCACCTGCACAAATATTTAGATTCAGGTTTTCAACACGCGTCAAATATTACGAACTCAGAATTACATTTTTTTATACATGACTCGTTTAAAAATGCAAAAATACACTAAATGACTACTCTGTATGTGTATCTATGTAATATACTACTATTCCCCATCGCTCCCGCCTGGATCCCGCCAATGACGTAATAGCATAAAGTTTTTTTTTTTTTTAATTTATCGAAAATGTATAAGTTATTAATGTAAATATTTATTGACAGCATTTCGACATATATCTGATAAAAAATGGAAACGATAGAAATGGTTGAATATGACTTTGCGTTGAACTGGCAATAAATATTGTGTTAAAATGTATAAAATGAGTTTAAAAAAATAAATTTAAATTACTTGTATTTGTGTGAAATTCTCACATATAGTAGGTATTGCGAAATTACGGATTGTGAGACTTATTAATTTTCAGATAATATGGTATTTAGGTATTGTGAAATTAGGAATCATGAAATTTAGTGATAATGAAATATTTTGATTTTAGTATTGTGAATATTGGGGACTCTGAACTTTAGGAAATATGAATCTCATATGTTTTAGTAATTGTGATATATATAGGAATTGTGAATTTAGAGACTGCGGACTTTAGGGATTATTTTTCTAAGGGATTGTGGGTCTTAAGCAATACAGTATTTAGGGATTAATTGTTTACGGTTTCTGACACGCAACGCAATTACAGATATCCGTGAAACAAAAAAAAAATTATTACCAGTGTTAGCTGGAGCTGGTTTTTGTTGATTTGAACCTCCATTAGAAATATGATTTTCAGTAAATGAACCTCCATTATTAGCGCTACTACCAGCGGTAACATGTCCATGTGATTCGTATCCTTGTCCAGATCCTTGACCTTGATTAGATACTTGAGTTTGATGAGATCCTTGACCAGTTCCATGACCTTGACCAGTTCCATGACCTTGACCAGTTCCATGTCCTTGACCATATCCATTTCCTTGCCCAATAGGACCATTAGGACCATTAGGACCATTAGGACCATTAGGTCCATTTGGTCCATTCGGACCAAATCCTCCACCGCTGCCAGTTCCATGGCCCTGACCAGTTCCATGGCCTTGACTAGTTCCATGCCCTTGACTAGTTCCATGTCCTTGACCATATCCATTTCCTTGCCCAATAGGACCATTAGGACCATTAGGTCCATTTGGTCCATTAGGTCCATTAGGACCATTGGGTCCATTGGGTCCATTGGGTCCATTAGGACCATTGGGACCATTGGGACCATTGGGACCATTGGGACCATTGGGACCATTTGGTCCATTAGGACCAAATCCTCCACCGCTGCCAATACCTCCACCACCACCATTACCTCCATCAGGTCCAGTTACATGTTGATATCCTTCGCTATCTGGCCCATTAAGTCCAGTCATATGTAAATATCCTTCGCTACCAGGCCCATTAGGACCTTCAACATGGGTATATTGACCATCACCGGTCGGCACGTATTGTCCATTGTTGTTATCTGAACCACCTATTAAAATTTAAAAAAAAAAAAAAAATTACTTATACAATACATACTATATAAAAAATTAAAAAATTTAAATAACAGACTTGTATGGTCAATACTATTTTTTAAAAACAATCAGTGTAAAAATAATGGTCTGCGAAAAAAATTATGCGCGTGGAAAAAGCATGTAAATAATTCAATATATATACATATAGCCATTTCTATCTCAAAAACAAAGAGTTATCACAAAGTTTTTCATGCAAAGTTATATTACTAAATCTCACGATTAAAAAGAAATTAGAGATTATAAAACTTTTCTAAGTTTTCGTAACGTTTTTACGTCGTTGTATAATAAAGATATAAGACGATTTTAATTGTATACAGTTAGCGTTATAAGTAATAAATATTTATATAAATAATGTTTTTTGATATTTTTTTAATGGGAAATACGAAGATTTCTAGAGAATCACCTCCACCAAATCTTATTGGAACATTAACCTTTTTATTAAAAAATCAAAAAACACAAATTTTACCCAAAATCTTATATTTCCCTAGAGCAATTGAGAAATTAATTGGTAAGTATAACATACTCAGAGGAGGAACTCCTTTTTCACGGAAACTCGTCAAAGACGTAAAAAGGTTTCACCTAATCAAAATTTTCATACAAATTTTACCCTTTTTGGTGGAAACTCCGTTGACGCGAATGCCGAAGAATATTTTAATTCCTAAATGAAATTTTCAGTACGTTTAGATGTACGGCGGTAACTTCTAAATAATATTTTTACACTTATATATTTGATTTTATTTTTATGGATTTTTTTTTAGATTGACATGCTCTATTGTAAAAGGTTGATATACATCCTCATCATCATACTTTAAGACCTTTTAATTCCTTTCTAAATAAGCTCCTTTAGCGCTCTTACAATCGTGCCTATTCCTGATATACGACTTTTTAAATTTAATTGTCATAATAGTGTTATATTTACTCATATATAAAACTATCATAAAATTTAAATATTTTAGAAAGAAAAAATGATGCTACCATATTTATATTAACAATGGTCAATAGACTGTTTCAGATTTGCATGATTTTGTTTTTTTTTGTCTCCGATGCTCCCTCCCAATCTCTTTTTTTGTGCTGTCAGAGCTTTTCACTGTATTGAAATGAAAATACCTCGAGATTTTGTTCCAAAAAAAAAAGTAAAAAGTGCTGAAGATAGATAGATAGGAAATCAAATAAATCCATAGATAAATGTTCCAATTTTTTAAAATATCTGTGGGACCACATTAGACGGAATAGAAACAAATGTTCCAAATTATAGATTCATCTTATAGAGGGGCGCTTCAACGATTCTAAATCATTCGTAATTGATCATCAGGAACGGAAATTATGACTTCAAGCGTAATTCATTCTTAATAAAAATTTCAACAACATGTGGCAACCTCTAAACGTTAAAATTTCACCAAAAAAACATTTTATCTGTGGTTCTGACGTGACAGCACAAAAAAAAAATTGGAACAAACAGTTTTTTTTGTAACAGTCTAATGGTCAATAAAATTTTCTTAACAATTTACTTACTCTCTTAGTTTGATTTTATGTCAAGAATTTAATTGTTCAGAATGTTTCTTCTTCTTTAATTCAATTTTAGCCTTATATTCAATTGTTAGCAATACAAAAATATCAATAGAAAAGAATATATTGTTAAGAACTTTGTTATGCAGTGGTTTTCTGTACCATAATATTAATGTTTTCGCAAACGATGGCTTGAAAATTGTACTTATCGAATTTTAAATTAAATTTCCTATAATCAAATTCTACAATTCTCAATAATGTTAAAGAAATACAAATTTTTTATGATTTCAAACATTGAGGTTACCTTTCGAATGTTGAACGGTACCTGTATTATTACCAATCATAACAAATGACGGTTTGGCATTTTATATCAGTTGAAACCATATTGAGTGTTTTATTATGATTATACGTTAAATTATAAAATTCGTGGTAAAGAGTATAAGGATTCATCACGGTATTTTATGCAATTTATGCATGCTTTGATAGGATTTCGGAATCCATAGTTCACTTAAACAATTGCTACCTCTCTGGATCTTTTGATTCACTAATTTACACAATACAGCAGGGCCCAAGCAATATATTGATAGAATTGTAAAGAATGTGCTAGTAATAACAATATAATATTATATAATTTACTATGTCACTAAATTAACCTAAACGTGAGAGGATCATTCATTTTAATGAGAAAAATATGAAAACCATACTGCTAATGTTGTTTCTTGATTGCCTTTGACATATATTACCAAAAAATAGTACTAACCGTGATGACCAAATGTATATGAACCATCGGAACTTCCGGAAGATCCTCCATGGCTAGGTTTAATATATGTTCCACTACCAGTGCCTGGAGTTCCAGATGATTCTCCATGGCCAGGTTTAACATATGTTCCACTTCCACTACCTGTTATTACATTAGATATATGACTGTCGGTATGGGAACTACCATGGGAGAAGTTACTTGAGCTGCTTGAGCCATGAGAACTATGCTGACCTTTAGAAAAAGAAAATAACATGTAAAATGATATACTTTTCGCTTTATTTTATTGACGTAAAAAAATCATTTAAATAATACATACCACCACCACTAGATTCAATGCCACTAGGTTTAGGGCCACTAGGTTTTGAAATAGAATGCGTTCCACTTACACCATGATGTCCGTTGCTGGAGCTTACTCCTGTAATCTGATGTCCATTGCTGGAGCTTCCTACATTGTAGTTACCACCAGCGTGAGATCCGCTTGAGCCAGTACCTAAAATTAATTTAGTTGTATTTTACATAGTCAATTCTAATTTGAACATACACATATCATTCTAAAATCATATTTTATAACAACTTTAAATCTTTTTTCAAGCTAAATAAAATTAATTAAAGTATTGAAAATTGTCTGTTCTTTTTATAAAGATTTTGCTGTATTACTATCGGTAGTAATTCAAAATGAAAACAAAATTTATAATAAATTAATAAGATTACCAGTGCTAGCCGATCCTGGTTTTTGTTCATTTGAACCTCCACTAGAAATATAATTTTCAGTGAATGAACCTCCATTATTATGGCTACTACCAGCGGTACCATGTCCATGTGATTCATATCCTTGTCCAGATCCTTGACCTTGATTAGAGCCTTGACCTTGATGAGATCCTTGACCTTGATGAGATCCTTGGCCTTGTCCAGATCCTTCACCTTGACCAGTTCCATGGTCCTGACCAGATCCATGAGCTTGTCCAGATCCATGTCCTTGACCAGATCCATGTCCTTGCCCAATAGGACCATTAGGACCATTAGGTCCATTGGGTCCACTAGGACCAAATCCTCCACCGCTGCCAATTCCATGGCCTTGACCAGTTCCATGGCCTTGACCAGTTCCATGGCCTTGACCAGTTCCATGGCCTTGACCAGTTCCATGGCCTTGACCAGTTCCATGTCCTTCACCATATCCATTTCCTTGCCCATTAGGACCATTAGGTCCATTGGGACCATTAGGACCATTGGGTCCATTAGGACCATTGGGTCCATTAGGACCATTGGGTCCATTAGGACCATTGGGTCCATTAGGACCATTAGGTCCATTGGGACCATTAGAACCATTAGGACCATTGGGTCCATTAGGACCATTAGGACCATTGGGTCCATTAGGACCAAATCCTCCACCGCTGCCAATACCTCCACCAGCACCATTACCTCCATCTGGTCCAGTTACATGTTGATATCCTTCGCTATCTGGCCCATTAAGTCCAGTCATATGTAAATATCCTTCGCTACCAGGCCCATTAGGACCTTCAACATGGGTATATTGACCATCACCGGTCGGCACGTATTGTCCATTGTTGTTATCTGGAATGTATTGTCCGCCGGCAACTGGCTTCGATGTTGGTTTACCTTTATATTAAATTATTATATTTTAAATAAAATTATTTGAATGTGATAATTTAATTAAATGCATTGTGATAACATACCGTGATTTCCAATAAAAGAAAACGAACCTCCTGAGCCTGCTCCAGAGTGTCCTGGCTTTATATTATGATGTCCATCACTTGTACTTCCACCTGATCCAATAGTATGGTGACTTCCTCCTAGGTAAAAAAAAGTTTTAAATATAAAAAGATCTTTTTTATTAAGATAATAATTTTTTCGCATCATTAAAATAAAAAAATGTAATTTTGTTATGTACCCAAAGAAATGTTTGGCATGAACTTTTAAGAAAAAACGTTAATTTTTATTTTTATATTACCACTTGTATTTTAAATACATTTCTTTTAAAAGTAATTTGTAATTTTAAAAAATACAAACATTTTTTAAATATACAAAATACAAATGAAAATACTTTTTATAAACTATGAATTCGAATATATATTTGAATTTATTGCAAAATAAATTAAAACACGACTGCGATATTGTATTGTTTGGAATTCATTACCAAAGAATTTTTAAAATAGTTGACGTATTATAAATATTTTGTTGAAAGACATCTTACGACTGTCTTTAGGAAAATCAACTATCTAAAATTTTAACTTTATAAACTAGAGTCACTTTTCATTTGCAGGCATTTATAAGCAATTATATAGTAGGGTGGATCGACTTTTTTTTCATACCTTCTACCATGTTTTTCTGAGTTGCATTTTGTCCTCTCATTAACTTCCTAAAAGGATTTTGAAAATAAATGAGATCTTCGATGTGCTTAAGCGACCTACAAGGTAGAACTTCGTGGCTTTTTTTTTAACCTCGAGTTATTTTTTTTTTTAACCACGAGGTGGTTTTTTTTTATCCTCGAGGTGTTTTTTTTTAACCTCGAGGTGTTTTTTATATATCGTAAATTAGTCGCAAATAAGTCTATAGCAATAATAGGCAGAT
>JAABKK020009106.1:0-23967 GCA_011634745.2 Catotricha subobsoleta
CAGATTTTATGTTTGGTAAATATGTAAATGAATTGATGGATAGAATGCGGATTATGGTGGTTTATGTATATAAACATGTATTAGCGAATCTGTATAAATAAAATTGTGAAATGAATTTATTAATAAAGGAAAACGATGCCCATAAGGATAATGGTTTCGCTTATGGATCTAGTTTTTTTGTTTAACGTTTATTGACATATTGGGGAGGATGAATTCTCCTCACGAATTAACCCCCCCCCCAATTCAAATGGGTAGTTATTATTCGCGCCCTGTTATATCTTTAATTATTAGACACTGTTTTTGGATTTATTAAATATTAAATGGATTCACAGGCACAGAGGTATACTTAATATATGAAAAATCGAGAATAAGCAAATTAAATATAATTATTTTCATTAAATTGGATATTATTTAAATAATTTATTTCGTTTTAATTAAATAAAATTACAACAACAAAAAAAAAGAAAAAAGAAGTCTAATACAAAGAAAAAAAAATACTTTTTAATTGGCAAGATGATTTATTTTTAAATATTTAATATTAAAAAAATCAAAGGAATACAATTTTAAAAGGATTGTTTTATCTCATGAACAGCCGCTCGATCCAACATACTAAGCACATAAAATGGCTGCGAAAATATGTTAGGATGGAATATGATAACAATTTTCGCATATTTTTAATGCTGATACATATTTTGATGATCCTATGTTAGAAATATCAGTCCAATGGTTTTAGTCTCAAAAATGTACTTATTTCGTTATGTCACCAATTAAACGCTATCAAATTGGAGCCAATTTCACAAAAGTGATGTCGATAAGTCCATTTGGAATGAATAAGCAAATCGGATACGGGTTTGTTTTGTTATCTTCTTCTAATAATTCTATGCAAAATAAAACAAAACTGAGACCTATTTTAAAAACGCAATAAGTTGACAAGATGGTTTTACGAGCTCCAAATATCTTTTGAATGAATAAGTAAATCGGCTACGGATTTGTTTTGTAAACTTCTTCTAATAATTCTATTATTTAAAATAAAACAATTCCGTATTCAATTGGTTTATTCATTTTAAAGCTATTTGAACTTGTAAAATCGACTTTATCAACCAGTCACGTTTGTAAAATAATTCCCTCTAGTCGAATTCCTTATTAATTCAAGAGATATTTGAACTTGTAAAATCAAATTGACAACTTTTCATGTCTGTGAAATAGAACTCTGGATTTATTCGAAATACTGATTGTTTTCGTGTCATTTAACGAAAATGGTTACATTTGATCTGGTTTAATCGAATATTTAACGATCCCCGTTCATTATTTCTAAAACAGGTAGGCAGCAATAAGTATAGGATTAAAAGTGTGCCATTTGTAATATTATTTTTTTTTACTTGCATATATTTCTTATGGTTATTTAAATCTCATTAATTTCTTTAGAATCACTCAAAACGAAAAGCATTTAGGATTATTTCTATGAATTATGTGTGTATGCGAAGTGATTCGAGTGCAAGTTTGCGATTATAACAATCCTTAAAAATAATTAAAAAAAAAAAAAAACAAAATAATTAAAAATAAATAAAACACGCTTAACACATATTGTTAATTTCTTTTTATCGTGTTATTGTTTTACTCTATTATTATTTTTTCTTTTTATTATTATTATTTACGGCACGGCACTATCATCACATCGATATTGTCATCGCAATACTTTCTTTTGTTGATTGATAGAGCTTCGTAATTATATATTATTATTTTAAATATAGTTTTTATTATCACAAAAAAATAAAATAATATTTTATAAACTTAGTCCAATACAAAATAGTGTTTGATGGGAATTTTTTTGTGAAAGAAACAATTTTCATTCAATTTTATTATAGTTTTTATTGAAATTATAATTCGCTAGGTTTCATCAATTCAAATGTTTAAATATAGAAAATAGCAAATAATTACCCAAGCAATTAGTTATACTTACTTAAATTATTATTAAAATGAAATTAATTTGAAAATGAAAAAAAAAAAAAATAAATAAATTTTACTTTGGCATTTTTCTTCTAAATAATTTTTTTAAGTTTTTGAAGAATTGGTCGAAAACCAGTTTCTCAATTTTTAATAATAAAATTTAGAATTTCACTTTGTTTGTTTTTGTTTGTTTCTTTTTAATTGTTTCTTTTCACAAGTTATACCCATTCAATAGTAACGCATAACGGCTATCCTATCGCTATAAATAACATTATAATTATAATAATAATAGTTTTATTTATAAATATTTTTATTTTTTTTTTATTTTGAACCATTGATAAAAGAAAATCGCTACCAAAATTAATTGACGACTTAAATCAATGGTGTTAAATTATTATTATTCTGTTTGCTATTCAAACGATGTTTATCTTTATTATTATTTATGTATCGACATGTTAAACCGACCACAATAATAAATATAATTAATGAAATTGATATAACAATTAAAATTGGTAAATAAATTTGCCAATTTCCATCTGTACGTTTACCATCGGTGACATCATCAGTAATTGTATGATTTTTCAGCAGGTTTGTGGGTGTTGTTGTATGCAAACTCTTTGCACATTTACATATCATACAACCGGAACTTGAATCAACATCTAAACCATATCGACAAACAATATCACAATCTTCATGGCCTACACAATATTTACTATCCTTGTTATCGCACACCGGACAACATTGACCCTCTATGAATATATGCTTTTCACAATTTTTTGGTTTACATACACTTGAATGACAATTTGATATGCCATTTTCGCCACATACACAATGTGTACAATCGTCTTCTTCCCATGAATCACCACTAATGTAATGACGATTGTGACTTAATGAAAAACAACTGGGTTGAATTTCTTGTTGCTGTGGCTGTTGCTTTTTTAATCGATGCGCATCATCATTACAAGTATCAAAACAAATACTTTTTCCATTAATGCATTTACAATGATTACATAAATGTAACCATTCAATTTCAATTGGTGACACCGATCTACTTGGTATTGAATCATTATTGCTGGTCGTTTCATTTGAACATTTCGGTTCCAAGCCACAACGATATGTGGAACAACAATCACCTGGTATTTTCCTAGCCTTCTGCTCCAATATCAGAACTTGATGTGATTCACATTGAGGTTGTATTTGTTTACATCGTGTCTCATCGCATTCGCATCTTTGTCGTGAACAACATTCAGCATTTCGTTGATCATCAATCGTTTGATAATTTATTGATGGAATTACAATATTATTATTTTCACGTCTACGTCGTATATAACCACCTGGTACAATTTTAATTGATTCACGTCGTTTAAATGGTGTAACCGCACGTTTAACTTTACTTTCGACCATCAATTGATCGTCAACATAAATATCAGATACTAATGGTGTATTTGTTGTACTAGGAACTACAACAATGGATGGTGATTCAGTTGATGTTGTACCTTTATTGGTTATTACTAGATCTTCGTGAACTGATTTGCTATCGAATGGACAACAATTTATTGTTGAACAATCAGGTGGCTCTGAAATAAATGAAGAAAAAGAGAATAAATAAATAATTTAAAAAATTAAAAATAAAATTGCTTATAGCAGTTAATATTTTATATAGTCATGGGAGAAATGAAAAAAATTGATTGAGGAAAAATTATCTAAAATAAATAACAACCGAATTTGACAAATTGACAGCTATGTCATTAAATCAAGACGCATCTGTAATATTGATTTTGTTTGTTTTATAAATAATTTATTTAACAATTTCAAACAATAATTCTTAATTTATATCTATTTTATTATATGAATTGATTGTGATGCAATGCAACTACACCAATATAAATGTTCTCATTGGCGGGGATTAGAACCGAATCACTGGGCACATTGATAATTATCAATTCAAATGTCCAGTTTTGGGCGACCGATAATACGAAAAAATAAATTGCGATGGTTTAAAGCTAAACAACACGTATCTCGAAATCTAGAACTATGGATATGAGATTCATATTACCACCAGCAAAATTTCGAGATACGGATTGTTACCGATAAGACATTGATTGCTTAATTGGCGGATCAAGCCACTAATTTTTCATCTTTCTAAAGTCTCGTGCTGATCGATAGTATCGGTTCTGGTCCCTCGCACAACGACTAACTATATAATAATCATCACATATCACATTGATATATGTGTAATATAATAACGGTCGCCTTTTTAAATTCCAAACCAATTTATTTCCAATGTTCGATGTGTGTGCAATAATAAAATAGAAAGAAGATTTAAGAACTGTGTCTCTGATCTGTTTTAAAATCATTTAAACATGTTTTTTAAAAAAAGTATGCTGTATACTGAATGATATAAATTGAGGTAATAAAAAAAAGATCAATTTTGGAAACAGTCGTTTCGTTTTTATTTTTATTTTTAAATTTTATGACCGAAATATTCTGTGTTTAATTGGTTGTTGTGTCGGAGGTCTTGTTAGATTGTACTGACAACAAAAAGAAAAAAAATTAAAATATCTATTTAAATAGAATTTAATTTACTTTTATATTTTTTTGCGATTCGTTTTTAAATAATTTGCTGAGCGAGAAGATTATCTTATTGCTATGCAATTTTATTATAAACATAGGAACAATAACCAAGATTTTGTTTTTCATACCAACCTAACCAAGTTCGTTCAATTTTAATTTACGCGATTTTTTTTTTGAAATATATTTATAGATAAACTCTGTGTGAACATTTTTTAATCCACATGTTAAATCTGAGGCTGTAGTATTATTGTTTTCGACGTTGATTGTTCTTTTATGATAAGCAACATGGTCCCATATAAAAATGCATATTTAAATATTTTATATAAAATAACATAAAAATTCTACAAATACATTCATTGTAAGCCAAACAAATCATTTTCTTGTGTTTGATTTACTTTATTTTCTATTTTATTTTAAGACTTTGAATTCCCAAAGTCGATTCATAAGATATTGTATGTATTTTTCAATGGATATTTGGGCACGCATATAAACATTTTCGGTTCTCTACCTCTTGAGTTGATCGGTTAACCGAGCAGCGGGACTTAGTATTAGAGGCAATACTTCACGTTAGGTGATGTAAAGTTTTAAAAGTACCGAAAAAAAAATATCTTAACCGCGGAACGAGCATGTATTATCCAATCTCAGATCAACCTTAAGATATTGATTTTTTTATTCACTAAGAAGTTATCTTTGGTTTCATACTAGCAAACATTTAATATTTCCTACGTGTCTTAAAGATATTGTATCTCAGAAACATATTTGAAACATCTTCAAGACGTGGTACTAAAGTCCCGAGTTGCCAATGATGTTTTCAAACATATTTTAGGCATGAATGTCTCTTGTATTTAGTCTTTTTCAATATCTCTGTGATATTTACTACAAATATCTGGAAAATATGTTTAGGTGTATTTTTATCACCTTTTTTCAATCAGAAAAAGTTCGGGCGAAATCTATCAGACAATGAAGTGAAAAAGTTTTACCACCAACATGACCAGCTCAATTAATATAATAGAAAGAATCTTAAAGTCCGTTCCTCTCAAAGGCGAATGAATTACCGAATTGTATAAACTTATTCCATGAATTTACTTATTTGCTCTTCCTAAAAGTAAGTATATACGTTGCAATATCGAATTAAGTATTAGAATAATCTCTTATATCTCTTAGATATCTATTGACAATATTTCTAAGATATAAATGCATGCGAAAGATATTAAAACTTATTAAATGACTCTGCATTTTTCACTAAAATATTCTCATTAAATGATATTTGCATATTTTTGCTACATGTATCCGTAAGAAATTCACATTTATTAACAATATTCTAGAGATTTTCTTATGACATAACTGACCAACTTTCATTTTTCAGGTGTACTGAGTTAACTCTCCGATATACCATTTAGAATAGGTACTTTGCTTGCTGGAACATATTTTTGATGAAAGATATTTCAGCTTTTGTAACTTCTTCAGACATAGGATGCGAAATCAATAAATAAACAGAAAAAAAAATTAAAACAATGATTAAGTATGTGCTAATAGGATTATTATGTAATTGACAGGTGTCTTAGTTAATTTTCACCAAATTTATCTGAAATAGAAACAATGTTGCATATACGTCTAGAGGCGGCACTGTACATAAAATGCATACGCGAAGTTAAAACAAATTATTTTTATTGGATTTTCTCACATCAAATACCGTTAAAAATTGAATGTTTAAAATTCATTAAAATAGATATAATAAAATGTACTAGTTTAAGTTATATATATAGTGATTTTTATATCTATATGTCACCATTGCATGAAATCATCATTTCACAATTTATGTAAACCGCTCAAACTATTGATTTTTGTAGGTAGGTACCATTTACTAAACAACTTCACGCAACTTATAATTAAGAAATCATGTTCTGGTACACTTTAATTCGTCCGTGTGTACTGTAATGTAATACAACCAGCATTTCGAAAGTTGTCTCCAAAAAAGGCGTGAACATGGTTTTTCATTTGTTTTTTGTTTTTTTTTTTTCTTATTTTTCTTTATTTCTCTTGTATTTATTTTGATTATGATGATTTATCGACTTACAAGAAAACATGATTTCGGAATTTATGTCATATTTCTACGGGTTACCCAAAAAATATATTTTATTTATTATTTAGTATAAACCAACACGCGACAAGTATCCAAAATTAAATAATAAATAATAAATATGTAAAGTTGCAAAGTACAAAAAAATTTTTATTAAAAAGAAGAAATGAAAAAACAAAAACCACAAAAGAAATAAAATCTCAGCCTCTACATAATTATACTTATAACATTTTAATAAATATCATTTTATGCAGCGTGTCGTCTATGTTAATTTTTATTAATGATCTGTCATCATTTTTGACACATTTTAATGTACACCAAATTTAGTCATCTATACTCACAATCTTCCATAACACATTCTCATATCGTAATACAATGCCCACCAGGCAGATACAAAAAAAAAAAAGAAAAAAAACTGAAGCACTATCATAATAAATAGATTTATCCCATCGTTAATTTTATTAAAACTATTGCTATTATATTATTCTGTTGGACTTTGTTGAGTTAGTCTGAGTGCTCTTGATTTTAATACATAACATTAACGAACGCAATCATTTATATTTATTATTATTACTTTTTTCTAAATTTTGTTGTTGTTTAATGTTAACGAAGAAAAAAAATTTTTTTTTGATTTGATTGCGGTTGTTAAATAATAATTCCTATTAATCTCATCTTAAGTTCATTTACATTAAAATAAAAAACACATTAAAAAAAAAAACAAAACAACCAACCAAATAAATTAACTGAAGCATTAAAAATATTTATGCTAAGATAAGGAAAAAATTGAATAAAAGAGAGATGAAAAAAAATCCGCGTACAGTTTGAAAATCACTTAATGAGATTTTTTATATTATTTTTTCTTAAGTGAGTTAGTAATTACTTACGTCGCACTCGCAAGAAAGTTTATTACCTTTTAATTTCGATTTTTTGGTTAGTTGTTGATGGATTGTTGTTCTATCTGATAATTTGAAATCGTTCAAACGAAATAAAAAAAATTCCTATTTATTCTATTCAAGTTCTGATTAGATAGATCTTTGTATGTAATTGGACAACCCAGTTCCATATAAAAATGTTTGAGCTAATCACGATAATCGTTTTAAATCTATTGTTAAACGTTGAGTTCATTGTACTTACCGTTTAACTTCGATACTCAATGACACTCTATTAAATATCTATATAATATATCGGTAATAAAATTGAATGATGAATTCATCCGTAACAAAAAAAATAAAAAATTTGAGCACAGTTCGCAGCTCTAAATTAAATTACATTTTGTCTGCATGGAATCATCAAAATTAACTAAATTCAAATTCAAATTCAAAATCTTTTTTATTCTACTTTTGTTCCTTAATCAGTCTTTTAAACATATCCATATATATTTTTATGGTTGTATTGTATCTTTTTTTTGTTAATGATGTCTATTTAGTTAATATGGTCCTCATAAGACAAGAAAAAAAAAACAAAAAATGGCCAACAACAATAATTAATAATTTTATATATTTTTTTAACTATACTGTAATCTATGTTTTGTAGGCATTAAAGACGTTAAGTCAATATTTGCATGAAAAGAAAATTAATGTAAGACCCGTATCACACCATTAGGAAATCTCTTTTAATTTATGGAGTAAGGTAAGATATATCCATATGTACGAAGAGCACAGCTAGTTGCTGAGAAAACGTGTATGCCACACTATTCACACGCAGTATATACTATCTATGTATTTCTCGCTCAACTCGGCCACTAGCTGCACTCTTCACACCTATGGATATTATATTTTAAATCTTAAGACATTAGGAGATACTTCTTTATACATACATAGTGTGATACGGGGCCAAATAACATTTTAATTTCACAATATTAATATTATTATAATTATAAACTGTATCATTAATTTATTGGTTTATGTAAATTTTTAAATCGTATTACTTTTAATAATCCATTTGCTATATCCCCGTCCCCGATATCAGATAATTTTGGTTTCGCTGTTTCATTTTAATGATGTTTGATATTAATAATATTCATGCTATTTTGTTGAATGAATTAAGAATGTGCCAAGGCATATAATTCTCCTGTTCAAAAAATCATTTATGTGTGTGTTAGTGTGCGCATTAGGTTCGGTTATTTAAATAAAAATAGATGAATCAATATAATATTTTTATTATAATTTAAAAAAAGGTTTTATCTTTGATTTTTTGATCACCTACAAAAATTATTGATTATGAGCGAAAAAAAATAAAATGAAATGAAATGAAAGAAGAAAACAAACATTAATTTCGTATTTTATGAGCGATTTTGGTACAAAATATGAGTGTTTAGCTAATTTTTATTAACGCAGTCGTTATTATATCATCGATGAATAATATTGTAATAAAAAGAGACTTGGCAATATCGATAAAATAATAACAATAATGGTGTTAAATTGTGCGTCATCATATTGAAATTTTCGATCTTGTTTTTTTATTTTTATTCTGTCGCCAATTCAGTGTTCTTTTCTTCTTTATTGTACATATTTTATTTCTTTTTTGTTTTTTTCTGGTAAATTATTATTCTGTTAAATTGTGACAACGTTAACATAATGTTCTCGTCAATTTTAAACATTATACATAAATTCCATATCGTTTGATACAGAAAAAAAAGAAGGTATTTCCTCATTGGACGCTTTCAATTAATAAATTTATTTCTTTGTAATATATTCATGTGCATAATGGTTTCTCCATAAGGAACTGCGCTATGCATTTATTAATTAGATTGGCAATCAAGGCAAATGAAACCAAATTGAACCATTCATAAATTAATGAAAGAAATAAAAACAGAAAAATAGCATGCTAGCCACAAGCAAATAGGTTTTTTATAGAAATAAAATGAATAATGAATATAGAGTATATTTATTAAGACGAAGGAATATTTATAATTATTTTGCTTTTATTATATAAATAGTAGTGGTAGTTATAGATCGCGATCTGTTCTATGAGTGATCTAAAAATAGATTAGATCGCAATCTACATAGGATCGTTTTGATTTGATCTATGTTGTGTAGATCATTTCCTTAAAAACAGAAAAAGGTAACAACGATTTTTCTTTTTAAATAAGCAGTTTCAATAATTATGGTTCAATAAAATTTAATAAAATATTATTTTTATAATTTAGAATTCGATTAGAATTTTAAAATCTTATATCAAAGAGTGATGGGCAAATTCCGTAATTTACCTTAATTTGCCCATCACTATCGGAGAGTGTCCGCAAAATATTATGCATTCGCAATTTTTTGATGATCTACATATCATTAGACACACCAGATGGCGCAATTTTTCTAGATTATGATCTGCAGATCACGTTTAAATCATGATAATAAAAAAAAAAATACATGATATCTTGTGCTCTTTGATATAAAATTTAAATATTCCCAATTATTAAATTAATATCTTTAATATAATTTTAATAATTTATTGAATAAAAATTATTGAAACTGACATTTAAAAGAAAAATCAATCAGATCTTACCATGTTTTTGAGAAAATGATCTATACAAAATAGATCAGATCAATTACTATTAAAGCGATCTGATGTTAATCGCAATCTTTATTCAACACAATCTGATTTGAGATAATATCATTTTTATTGCCTAAATATCTGAGAAAATATACAGATCTACAAAAAAACAAGCTGCCAATTAATTGGTACACGCCTTCATTTTTGTAAGAAATTAAAAAAAAAAAAAAAAATTTGGATGTTTCCAGCTTCAAAATAAAAAGGCCAGTACATATATTTTCACTGAAATTTAATTCTGCGTCTTTTGGTATATTGACCTTCCAAATCCGTCCGGCCACACTCGAGTTCCAACTCAATATATAAAAAAAGAAAATTGGGTGCCACGACCCAAAAACGAAATAGTTAAAAAAAAAATTCTGCGTCTTTTGGTATATTAACTTCCACATGCATCGGAGAAAAAAAAAAATATCTCAAACTAATACTTGATTTTTTTCAAAATTTTTCAAATTTCTCACAAATGAAGTAAAATATGTTTATACCCAACACTGATAAGGAATATTATTTAATATTCACATATTACTTTTTTTTTAATAAAAGAAAGCAATGGTCTGATCTAAAATAATCAGTTATTCATTGAAATAAATAATAATGTTTGGCAGGTCTTTTAATGACAAGCAAAAACAAATTCAATCCGAATATTTGCAATGTTTCTTGTATTGCTGTAAATAATCACCGCTCTTATGGAAAGAAATGCATGTAGGCGAGTGTTCATTTTTTAAATTTTTTTATTTACAATGAATTACTACAAATCTATTTGTAAAACTCTTAAAATTATATTTACAGCAAACTGCTTTACACTAAATAAAAAGCCAAACCGTAATATTTTAATATTTTAGATATTTTTAATATTCTAGATTAATTGCCGGATTAAATTAAAAAAGTCGTTTAATATGTTGTTACAGTTTGATGATGGTCATTATTTATTGTTTTAAATATTTGTCTTTAATTTTGTGCCGTTTATTTTTTTGTGTTTAATGGCATCAATAACATAAACAAAACGTGTGGCAAAAAATAATTTAAAACACAGTAACTTTTGCTTTAATAGCATAATTTATTAATATTGCAACATTTCTTTTTTTTTTATTTACTTGCCAAAATAGTTTCAATTCATTATTTCGTATGCATGGTTTCGTGTTTTTTTTTTTCATTTTTTTTGTGTTCCAACAATTTGATATATTGATGTGTTTTTTTCCATTAGATTTTTCATACAACCGAAAATGGAGAAACGAAAGACGTGTATTTTGTAGTTTTGTACATCATTCCTTTTTACAAACACTAATTTTTCCTACTATTCGCGCACATCTAAACAGCTTACTTATAACAAACAATTGATAATAATTGCTATCCCATACAAGACCATATGATAAATGTTTACAATATTTTTCTATGCATAGTAAGGTGGTTCGTTTTAACCATTTTTTTTTTAGATTTTTTTCAAGCCGATTCCGTCAATGTTTGACCCCAGCGCAAACAGATTGAAATTTGTATGAAAAATTTATGAAGAATGGTGAAAATCATGATTTTCACTTGTATTTCCTCCATTTAAAATGGAAAATTTAATCTGTAGATTGTTGTACTACTGTGAATATAATTATTTTTGAAAGGTATTAAAGAATAGCTGCAGTTCAGGCAAAAAACTTAAGCTTTTATAGTCAATTGTCGTTATTTAATAAGGGGAGCTGGAAAAATCGAAAAAAAAGTTAAAGCGAACCACCTTAATGCATAGTTTTATTTACGAAGAGATCATTAAAAACAGAAACAAAATCTTTGATGTATTTAAATGTATAAACAAATATTAATAATTGCAAATAAAATACGCACACAACTAAAATCTAAATTATATAATATTTATTTTCATTAGTGGCAAAGCATAATATCCAATTTTTTTTTTTTTTATATTTCGTTCTCCAATTGAGACCTTTTCTATTTAACAGTTTGACCAAAATTAAACCCATTCTATTTTATTTAAAAAAAATTACTATGAGTTAAATTAATAGTTAAAAAATTATGGTATTATTTTTTTTTTTTGCAAAATAAAAAGTTAGTTAGAATCACAATCATAAAATAATTTTTTATGGTAATTTGCGGCTTGCTATGTTCACAAGAATATAGTTGGCAAATTTCGCAAGCTATATAATAAACGATCGACATTTGATATATCTTGCTAAATTAAACATAGGTTTCGATTCAAAATATAGGTCATAATAAATGCTCTTAACGAATGCGAAATTGAATTTTGATTTTATTTTTGAGTGTGAATTGTTTGACTGTATCGTAATAGCAAGAAAATAGATTAAACACTGAAAAACTTAATGTCAACAAGAATGTTAATTGTCTGACCTTGAATAAATTTTGAGATTAAATGTGCATAAGACAAATTATATAATTTAATAATACATATTACTATATGCTTGCAACAAAGCATTGTCCACAGAAGTAATAATAAAAATAGATGAAATAAAGAATACACGGAGAGAAATGATCTATACCTCCGCGACGGTAATTTTTTTTTTGAAGGGTAATTTTAATGATTAACCATCTGAGGGGTATTTGTACCAATTATATACCTATCAAGAGGTTATATTCACCCATCAGGTGGGTAACCCTTACCAATTATTTACTTAATTATATTTATCCATCAGAAAGTAAATTTAACTATCTGATTCTGAACAATCCCAAATGATAGTAGATTCGGCATGTCATTAATTAGAATTGACTATCTTGTTTTCTCCGTTTATTTGAATGCATTTTGAAGAAATTAAATGCAGAGAGTCTTGTTTTATGAAACTACTAACCGCACAGTTCAATTTCAAAAAATACAATTTTCAATGTCAGTTCGTTTTATATTGATATTTGCACAGGTGAGAAAAATACAATTTTTCGTATTTAAAATACTTCGAAAAAAATACAAATTCTCTTATAAAAAAATTACATTTGAATAATAAATTATTATTTTTTAATGCATTTGAAACTCAAATACAAAAAAAATCAAGATTTTCATATACCAGTGTTGCGATCACATTGCATCTTTGAACAATCTAAAAATAAATCAGATCGCTAACGACATCAGGGGCCCTAAACTCGAATCTTTTGATAATTTATCGTATACGAGTCGTTCGTATTGTTTCGTATGAGCGATACAGTACAAACAACTAAACTTTTATTCAATCGTATCTTGTTCGGTAACTAACATAGTGTTAACTTTTACAAAAATCATTCGAATTCATAAAAAAATATTACGAATGGTTTGACCCATTCCCATTCGTTACGAATTCGAACGATTTCGTTCGAGTTAGCAGATTTTTAGTGAGTAAAGAAGACCCGAAGAATTTAAAATAAATCTGATTGGTGATTGCACTATATCGTACTTACGAAATAATACGAACACTCTCGTATACGATAAATTACGAATGGATCGAGTTTAGGTCCCCAGATCGTTTTGATACTAAATGATCTGATCTATTATGTGTAGATTATTTTCTTAAAAACAGAAAAAGATCAGAAAACAGGAAATAATATGCAGATCGGGATCTAGTTAACGTTCTTATAGACGATCTGATCTAAAATAAGATCATCTTTATTGCCAAATGGTAGGAAAATATGCTATATCAAAATATAATATCCATTTTTGCATATTTGGCCGAATGAAATTCATTTGTTCATTTAATATTAATAATAACGGAAATCTGTTTTAACAGATAATAATGCGCAACAAAATTTGGAATATTTTACATTAAACAGATCTCAGTAATCATTAATATTAAATGCATAAATGAATTTCAGCCGTGAATTTCAGCTTAAGGTGTTCCTCAATCGACCTTATTAATCGCAGTCGTTAAAGGGTTAAGGTGTATATACTTAGCTTTACATATTTAAATTTATCAATATATGAATTAAATAAATAAAATAATTATTAATGAAGGTATTTAATGGTAATAATTTATTGGTAAAAATAGCTTTGATATTTGTGGTTATTTTTAGGAATTGTAGTACGAATAATAGTTTTATGACAATTAAGATATTGAAAAATACTATTATGAAATGTAGCATTTTTCTATAAGACTTTTCAAAATATGTATTAACAAAATTTCTGCATTAAAAAAGTAATATTAATAAAATGGTAAATTCTGCAAATATTTTCAATTAAATATAAATAAAATTATTAAAAATATTTTAATTTCAATAATAAATAATCTATAAATAACATTATTAATAATTAATTTATTAATCTATTGAAATATGTAATGTGATTTTATAAAACGATCAAACATTTTACCATCTAACCAAAAAAAAAAATAAATAAATAAAACAATAAAGCAATAATAATAATAATCAACTTACTTTACATATTTTGCACGCGTTTTAATCAAATCAATCATAAATATGGTTTAATTTTATTGAAAAATTATTAAATTATTTATTATTAAAAACATCATAAAATTGCGCATGACTTGAATTCAGAATTTTAAATATATATCTTTATTTAATAACAAAATAAAAACTATGTGGAGAGTATTTGAATAATTTTTCAATAAAATAATAAAAATAAATATATATATATAATAAATATAATGGAAATACCGCAAATACCTCTAATTCTCTGGAGACTTGTCACAGCGATATACCGAGTATATAAAATACATATTAAAATGCTTATTAATTTAAAATGAAGCCGACTCAACATTCTCGGCGGTCAATTTAATTATTATTGTTTTTATTATTATTGTTTTTATTATTATTATTATTATTATTATTACACACGAACAATTATTGTAGTATTTAATTTACATTAAATTTAATATTCAGTTATTGTATTGTAATGAACGAGTACAAGTCGGTATATGACTGGGCGCTCTATTATATATGTACAAAATGTACATAATAATTTCATAAAAACCAAGCTAATGATATAATTAATAGTTAATCAAAAATGTTTTTAATTGACTTTGTTATCTAATAGCGTACGCGTACATTTACACTCATATACATGACACATTCACTTATTCATATAATTGCCATAATAACCTGATAATAAAAGTATTTATAATAATTTAATAGCGCACGCGTCTTAAAATTACTATAAAACAGATAATTATTTTTCTATTTAAAAATAATAATAATAATAGATACAGTATAACTTGTCTAAGTGGACCAATCAAAATCCATCAAAAATGGACAAGTGGTCCAATTTTAGCAAAACGTGGATCCCTAGATGTAAGAAAAAAGATTTTTTTTAACTGGTACACTTAGAAGATAAAAGTTGCAGTAATTGGAAAGAATTGTAACGCTTTGTCAGCCAGCGGTCCACGAACCGGTTCACTTCACTTAGATAAGTTATACTGTAATAATGAAATGAAAATAAGAGTAGATAACAAAATTTTGCATTTGAAATCATACTAAATTGAGGTCGACGATAAATCATCCATAAATTCGGATATTTTCCCCATAAATCGGATATTTTTCCCATAACTTTTGAATATTCCTCCCATAAATTCGGATATTTTTCCCATTTTTGAGGAATGTAAAAAGGTTTATGGCAAGAATATCCGATTTATGGGAACAATATCCCAATGTTATGGGGAAAATATCCAATTTATGTGAAAAATATCCGATTTATGGGGAAAATATCCGAATTTATGGGAACAATATATTTAAACTTAAATTGAAATGTTAGAAGAATTGATTGTGTATTTAAAAAAAAATCAAATATGTTTATATCTTACAAAAATTTAAAATATTTTCTTCGCAGTTTCAAGTGTATCATCATAAACATCTAATAATAATGTTTCAATCATATAGCCAGCACAATTATAAAGAATATTTATAAAGCCTACACGCATAACGTTAAATCGATATCGGTGTTCCAAAATAATATAGAAACAACAAATAAATATTTTTTAATTTGTATTTCATGTTTTTTATTTTTTTTTTAAATTAATACATGATTTTTTTTTTTTGTTTGATTTGATTTGATCGTTCGTGTTTCAGTGTTCCTATCTTTCTATCTATCATTGACTAACTGACTTGCTGAAGATATAAGAATAATATTTGTTAAAATTTTATTAATATTAAATATACACGCGCCAACCAAAATATGGAACATTAATTTTTAATACAATTTTGTTTTTATTCATAAACAAAAGATATAAATTGTTATCGATGAGATAAAAGAAAAAAAAAACCGTCAAAATTATTTTAGAGGCTAAATTTTAGGTAATTAATAGAAATGTAGAGATAGAGTTTTTAGGTAAACAATTTGATTATTATTAATTTCTTCATTCATTTTAATAGGGTTTGTCTTATGAAATTTGTTTATTTAATTTTCTTATAGAATAAATTAACTAATGCAAAATAAATGATATTTTATTATGTTGAAAATTTATGGATATAGATTATTATGTCCAATGAGCTTGAAATATTTTATTAATAAAATTTTTCGTTAAAATTTCAATTTTAAAACCTATTGTGTGATACATTATATCACACATATTTGAGTTTAAGTAAACTATTTTTAACGTTTATTTGCATTTATTTACACTATCCGCAGGAATATTAAATAAAAATAGATATATTATATGTATGATGGTATCCCAGCAAACATTTCAGGAGATAATCTAAGCAATATATTTGAGATGTCTTGAAGACTATTTAGTAAAGTCTCGAAATGACATTGATGTCTTCAAGACATGGTAAAGATATTGTTAAGATATCAATGACTCTAGTGGCTAGAGTCATTGATATCTTAACAATATCTTTCTAGTGCATTAATTTATTTCGAAAAATAAAAAGTTTTTTTTCTAAATAGGACTTTTTTATATTTGCTATAATTTAATTCATTAGTCTATCGCGTTCATATAAACAATAGATAAATTCTTCAATATGATGTACTTAACCAAATATTGCGTTTTTAATTTTTTTTTTATTACAAAATGGTAAGCAGAATAATTGTAAGATTTTTCTTTTTTTAATTCTAATAATTTTAAATGTCTAATAACAATATTGATAAGATATTAAACAACTATGTATAGCAGATATGTTTGTCACAAGATATCTCCTGAATATTTTTGTAGGACATTCAGATAGAGATGTTGTTACAAGATGTCTGCTGAATATATCTATAAGATGTTATTACAACATTACTGAGCAACATATATATTTTTCAAACCTACTGAAATATATTCAAGATATAGTGCGGCTAATTTTGATGTCTCTCAATGTCTTGAGACATTGTCAAGACTTTGTTTGCTTGCTGGGATACCACAGCTACTGAAATGATATAATTTTGTACGCGAAAACCGACAAATTAAACATGACGTGCGTTAAAAGTTCAATTATCGGAAATTCTAATTTTACTTATTGCAAGAAACACATAGATTTAATAATTTTGTTGTTGTGCTATTTACAAGCCCATGCAAAGTATACTATGCAATAATGCTAAATTGAATGGGACGTTACACCTAAAGGCTACACCCCATTCAATTTAGTATCATATAATACTTGTGGCCTTAGACCCAGTAAATTCAATTTTATTCTATTTTTTTTTATCACAATGAAGTTTACAATACAAGCTTAGATGAAGTAAAAATAAAACAAAAAATAAAATGGATTTACTGGGTCTAAGGCTCTAAGTATTACATGATACTAAATTGAATGGGGTCTTATAGTCAGTCAACATTGCTAGTTTTAAAAAAAAATCATAAGACATTAATTAACTGAATTACCAAAGCAAACTAATATAACTTTCCAAAAATAAAATTTTGAAACTGACTTTTCTTCCTAAAGTTAATTAGATGTAGGACTTTTGCGAAATGTAAAAATGTTTTTTTTTGGGACGATATGCTTTATGGGAAGGGTCTAGGTGACGTGAACAAAGATTTACTGACTTGATAAATAAAATAAATTTTATTGTAAATGCTTGTTCGTAAATTAATTGGATTAAAAATTAAAAATTAGAAGAAAAAATTCACACCCAATACAAAATGCTAGAATCAATTTTCTTGAGATAATAATTTACTCCTACAAATTAATAAAAGAATTTACGAATCGTAATTCAATCTTAGTTGCAAAATTTACATAAACTTTAATTAACTGAAACTTTTGCAGTCAAACAATGAGATAGATTATTCTAAAAAAAAAAAAAAATTAATAAACTTGTTCAACTGTCATAAGTAATATATGAACAGAACACGCTATTTTTACGAGAAAATAATACAAAACAAAGTTTATTTTTCATTGGTTATAAATATTTGACGGCCAGTTATTTAAAATAAAATCATTTTGAAAATCATTGTTTTTGTTTACATTGGCTTAGCTTTTATGTATAATGCTCATAAATTTTAGGTAGGCTGAAAGGAATTTCATTGACAAAAATCATCACAACAATATCCAAATATGGCATTAAATTAATAATGATTCGAAATTTTACGTTATAAATTTAAATAATTTACGGCTTTGGGTTTTTTTTTCTCACACACACTTTCAAGTATTTTGAAAAATGACTATAAAAGTGTTGTCGTTACACCTGCGGACCTACGGATATATACAATAGAAACAAAAACAAATGTTTAATGACTTCATTTACGTAGCGAAAAAAAAATGTTTGATTTTTTTTTTTGTTTCTTCAGATTCGCATACATGATTAAGTGGGCACAGCTTTGAGTACAATGACCAAATGTCAATAAAAAAAATAAAATAAAATAAATTAATAATTATGATTTTTGAATATATTAATGTCCAATTATGCTCTTACTTATTACATGTTAAACTATTATTTTAAAGGGCCTTAAGTTTGCGATTAAAAAAGTGAGTGCGTTTAAAATGTTTGAAATAATCAATTCTTGAAAGTTTAGTAGTTCTCTGATAAATAGGATCATTTACTTTAAGTTTAAATATTATCATAGCGTATAGTCCATATCTAAAAACTCAAAGCTTGTATGTTTCTTTTTTTTATATTTTCTTACTACCAGAAAGCACCAAATCTACAGAATCAGAAGTTAAAGGTACAAACAAAAAGTTGTTCCTCGTCCAGCCAGAACTTAAAATTTTACGTCAAAAGTTTAACGAAAAAATTTATCAACATGACTGATCGAATATTTTTTGGTTAAACCTTAATTCCAATAGATGCTTAGGGTCTTTAACACAATAATAATAACTGACAAAATTTATTGATAATATGACACCATATTAGTTCGAAATTTTAAATTGGATTGTTTTATTATTACAAGTATGTTGATGTAGGTTTTGTTTAATGTCTTTGGTGTAGGTCTCAGCTTAAGTTTTCTAGCGGTCATAAGAAAAAATAAATAAATAAGACCATTTTAGAAACAGAGAGTTTATTATTCTCTACTGTATAAATATTATATGATAGCTGTACTTGTGCATTCATTTCTAATGCGTAAATGAAAATATAAATACGAATATATGAGTGTTTTGATATGTATGAATGATCTGGGTTAATAAAAGGAAGACTGTTACGCGGAAACATCGTTATAAATTAATTATTATATTTATTATATTTCTTATATAACTAAATATGGGTCGAATGCATATGATATTAGATTACTTATTATAATGTAAATATCACTTTGAGTTCGGTTTATGCCAAAGAGTGCGAAATTTATCTATAATTTATAAAATATATTTGCACATTTATAGTTTAACGCGTTGGAACAAATAACATTTTTGTTCTTTGATTATTTTTTTTTTCTCTTTTAACATCACACAGTTTTCGTGGAAATTTTTGTTTTATGATTTATTGGCAGCCGCGTATCGCACAGAAAAGAATGTGAAATGTGGCAAATTAACAGACACATTTTGATTTTTGAAATGTTTCTTTTTTTTTTTGTTCATTGAGAGCAGAGAAATTAGTTTTAAATTTTATGAACTAATTGAAAATTAAATGTGAATTTCAATAAATAAAATGCAATCGCGATTTGAACTGTGTATAAAATAGTTCAGGAGTGCTTATGGAAACTCAAAATTATTAACAATTTAAAAAATTGGAAACTGAACGTAACGGAAACCAAATTGTAAAGTTTTGCTCATACATTAGGCTACTTCCGAACGCATTTGTGAGTAATTTTTTCAAATAATTGGTAAAGTTTTTTACACACTTTACGGTGTAATGTAAAAGGAATGAAATAAGTGAAAAAAACACAGCAGTTATTTTTAATTCATTATAATAATATAATTTTGTCAAATTATATTATTTTCAAAAATATAATGGTGGATATTGTGAATTAGATAATTTTGTAAAAATATCACGGCAACTACAGCAGGTTTTGTCTAGGGAACCTAGTTTTATCTCACGATTCATCATGATGCAATAATTTTACACAAATAACGTTTAATTTCGCATTTTAACATTTCAAAATTTAGTCGTTCCGATGTCTATACGATGTAAAAGATTGATATCGGGAAATCATATCAAAGTCGATTTCGATACGATGTGCGATATCAGAAAGTCATATCGAAATGATGTATATTTGATATCAATTTTGATATGAAAAATATGATATATTTCGAGCTCAAATTTTTAGCTCCTAACGATATCGAAAATGACATTGAAATTGATATAAGGAATATCGAATCGATATCGCTTTGAGTTAACAAAAATAAATTAATTACTTTAAAATAAAGAAATTAAATAAATCCAAAGAAAGCAATGATTCACTTAATAAAAATAATACATATATAAATTTAAAAAAATAAAAATTAAAAAAAAATTTAAATATTATGATTTTGAACCCACACTTTGTACAGGACCATGTAGCACAGTGCATAGCGAAGCAGATAATCGATCATCAAAGTTAAGTTGCAAAAGGTTGAGTTAGTGGGATTGGTGACCAATAATTTTTTTTTTTTTTTATAACAATATCGTTTTTGATGTCGTATTGATATCGAATCCTGATATCCTACCGATATCGAAATCGATGTACATTCTATATGTACTCGATAAGTCAGGGTCAGTTGTTCGACACAGATATGATATCAAAAGGCGATATCGCAGTTCTTTTTCGATATCATATCATATCTATATCATAATAATATTTATGGATATTAAGGAATAATACAAGTACATTATGAGGATGTTAGATTTATCGAACTGATCGAATGGATAGGTCAACTTAATTTAAATCATTCCATTATTGATATTTTCTTATAGTTTACGCAAAAAATAAGTTAATATTTCATCTTATTGTGTGTTTTTATTGTTTTTAATATAACGTACTGGTACTGGTCCGAAGTACTGGTACTTATAAAAATGTACTTTCAGTACGTAAGTATTTGAGTACAATTTTTTATAGATTTTTGATGTACTGAAAATATATACTTGAGTATAGGTTTTGGATGTACTGTATATTTGAGTATCAATTTTCAAGGTACTGGCCCATCCGTGAAATTTTATTGTAATGTAGTGTTCAATTAACTCGTACAATTATAGATTACACTACAATACATAGCAATACAATGGAAAATAGTTTCCTAAAACACTCCAGATCGCAATCTATATCAGATCGTTTTGTGTTGATCATTTTCTTAAAAAATAGGAATAGATCAGATTGATTGTTTTTTGTAAATAAACATTGCTTCATAATTATTGTTTTAATAAAATTAATAAAAAAAATTTAAATTATTAATTTAATAATTTAGAATATAAAAATTGTATATCAAATAGTCTAAATAATATTATGTATACTCTCAATATTATTTATTTTTAATTTTTCTTATTTTTAAATGATCTGATCTATGATCTAAAAATTATCTGCAGATCATGATCTACATCAAGTTTTTATAGACGATCATCTTTATTGCCTAATAATCCGAGAAAAATATGTAGATCATGAAAAAAGTCATCTGTACACTGACACTGAATAATGGGTAATGTAATAATGCAATGTGTAACTAATATATTAATAATTATGTAGTTTTATTGTATTAGAATTATAACTATATATGTATATATCAATTTCAAAACATTACAGTCATCACATATAACTTTGACTTATTCACTTACATATTTTCTTGATATCAGCATTCCAATCTACAAAATTATTGCTAAAACCTACGCTACTTCCGACAATCAAAATCCATTTCATAGAAATAACAAAAAAGAAAAAAAAGAAAAACCGCGAATCAACACCACATTTTTGTACGAATTCTAATAATATTATTATAATATGAATCGAAAATAACAAAACAAAATAAAACCATTGCTTTCTTAAATTTTTGTTTTTAGTTTTTTTAATTGCTTCTGAATATATTAAATTAAATTTTATTATTATAGCGCAGCGCCACGGTCTGCTAAACGTTCATAAACAACGTACAATCAATATAAATATATCATATCGTATGTACCGGACATTTGCGCATTCAAAAAAAAAAAAAAAATAAAAAAAAAATAATAATAAAATAATTGAGCCAACGCAAAAATACCTCTAATTTAAAGCTTTTTATAATACACATCATCATCGCGCGTCGATTCATTTTTTTTTTATGATATGTGAGAATGAGTCTATTAACTACAATAACATTGAAAATGATATAATATTTGAAATAAATAGCAAATGGGGAACGTACTCAATCTGAAATATATTGGTTGAGGCATATAAATATCCATAAATGAAATTTCTCGCATTAATTTAATTTAAATACAACTGAGATATATAATTCATTTTGTAGTTAGTTAGTTTTTTTTTTTATTTTTAAATTGATAAGTCATTTAAGTGAATTGAATTCCATTGGTATACGCGCGAACATACATAAATACATTGTGTAATATCATTTTTTTGTAAGTTTTTTTTTTTTTTTTAGATTCTCCGGTGCCAGATAGAAATAATTCAAATAATAAATAATATATTAATTAACTTAAGAGATCAACATATTAAAAATATATATATTAAGAGACGAAACATTACTTTGTAAAATTTTTGTGCGTGTCGAATTATGTTGTTTTATTGATTAATTATAATAAAATGTGTGTAATTTAATTCTGATTAATTAATAGAAAAATGGTGACAGGCGTTACTCAATTAAATTAAAGAGATACAAAAAAAAACATTAATTAAATTTCGCTTGTTTTAATTTTTGTTTATTTTATCCGAAGTCACGCAAAGCTTTCAAAATAGATACCGCAAATTTTAAATTGATTAAAAAAAAAACGAAGAGAACAACTTGCTATAGTATTAACTAAACTTCAGTTAGAAGAATGAATGTATATGAAGAAAAAAAAATTCCTAATTAAATTTCGTTATTTTAAGTTTGTTTATTTAAGATGAAGTCACGCGAAGCATATTTGACATCTGGTGGTCAAAACAGACATCACAAAAATATTATGATAAAAGAAAACTAAAAAAAGAAACTTATTTAAGTACCTAAAGTTGTGCGTATAGATCAGACGCGTATAGATCACGCAAACAAATCCATTAAAATACCTGCATGACATACCGTCAATCCATTTAAACATAAATTTAAATTGTTTGTTATTTATTTATTATTGTTTGTTTTTTGTCATCCATTCATTTGTAAATCGAGCGATAAAGAAGGAATTTTTTAGTTTTAATCTAATCTCATCTCAACTGTCTCATGCTCATGATGACAACAAAATGAAACAATTAAAATAAACAGAAAAAAAAAGTAATAAATTTTATGTGATTTTGCTTGTCGTACAAGCATACATGCACAATGAAATCTTACCCTCTGTAGATTTTGGCGAAAAATAGTATCTTTTTCCAGGATTTGAACAGAAAATAGTATGTTTTTTCAGGTTTTGAATATAAAATAGTATGTTTTTTCAGTTTCTGAAAACTACCCTACTT
>JAABKK020009117.1:0-23963 GCA_011634745.2 Catotricha subobsoleta
TAATCATTTTTAGTATGGTTTTTATGGTTTTACACTATTTTTGTTAGTATGGTTTGGTATGGTTTTTCAGTAGGGTAAATCGTTATATTTATTTTTTTCTTTCTGTGTGAAATGCTTCGAGATGGCGTTATAACAAATTAATTGCATATTTATTCATTTTTAATTTTAGCATACACCAATTTGCAAACAAACGAACTTATAAATAAAGAAATTATAACACATTTGGCCGCATTGATTCTGCATAATGCAAATGACTATAAACAATTTGGAATTTTAGAAGAAATCTTAGTGGAATCAATTTTACAAAATAACATTTACCAGGGATATTTTTCACTTGATATATGGAATGTTATTGTAAGGTAATTTTTTTTCGGTGCCTACGAATTCAGATGAATTTATTTATTTATTTATTAACTTTATTTTTATAGTTTATGCAGTCCGGAAATGCATTTTCATTACTACAAATTCTGGTGTGAAATAAATGAGAAACTATCATTGCATCCGTATCAACCATCGAATGTATTTGTTAAAGTTCTAGTACAAAATTTATATGATTTATTACCGAAAGAAATTCAATTGAATGCAATGAACGCAATACCAACAAGAAATTTACGTACAATCATAACGCTAGGATTGGAACGTATGTCTGATGCGAAAAAAAAAGAATTTAATTTTAAAATGATTACAAAAGAAACGGCAAAGATTATAAAACTGATGTCAGGAAACGAAAAATGTCAAACTAGGGAATTATATTTTAAGTTGGTAAGAAAATTAATTTTCAATAAACACAAAAGAAATTCGTTGTTGATCTAGTATTAGGTGCTATTTGCAAATGGCACCCATTTAAATTAACCACTAAAATCATGATTTTGAGCCACTAGTTTTGCTTAGTGGCTTCTGACAAAGAGCATATCATTTATTTAGTTTACAAATGTTATACGAATAGCATTAGGTGCTATCTGCAAATGTCACAAAATGCATAAGGATGTATAATGCGCTTCGTAACATATGCAGATAGCTGCTTATATGCTTTTCGGAGCATTTGTAGTTTGTAGATAGCACCTAATGCTATTCGTAATCGTAACATTTGCAGATAGAACCTAATGGCAGATCAACGACGATATTGCTTATACAAATTGAATGCGGTGAAATCGGTTTCGATGTTAGAGCGAGTTATGCATAGAATATATTTTTCTTTTTTTTATATCTTTTACAGAATGATTACGTTCTATGGCTTTCCACAACCCATGATATATTTGAACCAAATGAAGAACTCAATTATACAATGTTAATACGTTTGGTTAATTTTATCAATAGCACAAAAACAGAAGTTTATTCAACATTATTATCAGCCGTACTCAAAGGATTGGTTTTACTTAAAAATAATAGTAAAAATGACGATAGTCATTTTGAAATTGCTCGTAAACTAATTTTCAGTAAATTTCAAAGAAACTCCGTACAATTGGATATTATAAAATATCTAAAAAATTTATCACTTTTGAAATTAGAAACAAACTATGAATTGAGTACGTTAGAATCTGTACCGTCGCTGTTCAATATGCTAATGGATAGTTCGGATGTATTAATAAAGCAAAGAACCTTAATGACATTAAAACATATTACTAGCAATGCAGATTTTAATTATGATTTTACCGAATTTTTAAAGCAACAGCAACAATTGCAACCAACATCAAACGCTGATTTTATGATTTACTTGTCGAAACAAAATGAATATTCAGTTATACACGAGTGTGACGAAATAAAAATTGATAATCACACTCAGTTCAAAAATGAGATTCAACTAAAAAGTTCAACAGAACAAAATAAAAATTTCCATCAGGTTTTACTGGAGTTATCAGCTAATGCTAAACTTCTTAACAGTATTTATAGTTCCAATAAAAATGATATTGATTTAGTTTCACATTTACCATTAATAAATTTAGTCATTAATAATCTAAAAGGTTTAACGCATTAAAAAAAATTCTTATACTTATTTGAAAATGTATTTTTATACGTGGAAATTGTATTAAAATTTTATAAAAGAAATTATAACTGCAATAATAAACTAATTTTAGTTAAATAAAAAAAAAAAAACCGAGAAACATTAACTCAAAATATATTTTACATTTTCCAATTATTATTAATTTTAATTAAATACTTAAATATTTTGTCCCATTCACCTCATGCATTTTACGGCGACCACAGATATTGATCATATATTGTTAGAAGGCACAGTTCATCACTTGAAAATATATTAAATAACAAAATAATGTAACAAACTGTTTATATTTTTTTCGATTTTCTTCGATCCAGTGCTTTTTAAACTTATATAACTTGATGAGAAATAATGCAGACGCATCCAATGGTACCCCACTTACCCCTATCCGACACCTCTACAAAAAGTTTTAATGTAATATTTTGAAAAAGGCATCATTACACTAGAAGAGGGCCGTATATTATGTATTGGTTGGCTGGCCCAAGACAAAAACCTTATCTATTATCGATTTAATTCTGCATCTAACGGTGAATCTATCGTCTACTCAATCTTGAAATAATGGATGGTAAACTTGAGTTTTAGGAAAACGGTTTTTACCATTAGCTTTTATACCAAAAAAAAAAAACCTATCAGACTGTGCTAGTGAAGGCAAAACAAAAAAAAAAAATTTTTTGTTCTTCTGTGAGTAATTCATACATTTTTTAAAATATTCATTTCTGTCGGTCGACTCTGTGAATGAACTTAAAAGGAGTTTTTTTTTAATGAATAATAATTATTCCTGTCGTAGTATAAAATTTTAAAGAAAACAAACTACAAAACAACTAGCAAGCATATTATCAGATTTCTAGTTTTGTTTTCGAAAATAAACTTACTTGTAGTTTACTTCTAATTTGCTTTGAAACATTGAGCACACGCTAATTAACTTAGAAACAAACTTAAAGCCAAGTTATTGCATTCTTCAGTGAGCTGTGAGCTATTAGCTGCGGAATATGTTATGTTGTTTCCTTCGTATCATGAACAACAAGCACCAAAATCAATTAGAAAACTAGCATAGTTTGCTTTTTAATCTTTTTTTTATGTTTGTTTTCATTAAAAAATTTCACTAGGGAGTACCAACTTTTCCGAAATCTAAAAAAAATTCTTAAAACAATAAATAAAAACATAATCTTTTAATAAAAATTTAATAACTAATAATTGTTTATATAAAAAAATGAATGGGATTAATTAAATATATTGCATAAATACATAATGGATATTGATTTAATTTTAAACATGAATATTTTTTTTGATAAAAAAAAAGAATGATAAGTTTAAGGTACGTATTAATAGCTAGTGATGTAAACGGATAGTTGGCCGAATAATTGGAACAATTGCTTATAACTTAATTGGTTAGCTAAACGGACAATATCCAGGCAATGTTTCATCTGAAAGATGGATAAAATTCTTATGAATATCGGGCCATGTAATCTGAAATTTTGTTTAGCAGCCCTTATTCGGTAGCCGAATAGTAAACAATATCCGACTAAACGAAATGTCAGATCACAATGCGCGATGATATTCACAAGAAATTGTTCTTAGTTTATTCACCATTCAGGCAAAAATTTCCTGATATTTTGTCCGTTTAGCTAACCAATTAAGTTATAAGATAACTATTCGTTACATCACTAATTTAAATACATAAGAAAACAATTTTTAAGCAAACATATTTTCTAATTCATTTTACTGTTAAATTGAGTGTGTTTTTTGTTTTTTTTTCTCATTAAATTAAAAATTGTACCTTTTTGATAAATTAAATTCTACATTCAAACAAAAAGAAAAAAGAAAAAAAATACCAGCAATAAAAAAAATTTAAATAAATCGAATTTGGTTGAGAAGAGTTTAAGGCCCCCATTCAATATATTTATTTTGTTACGAGTATGTCATTAATAATTATATTGTTAATGGTTTTAAGTTCTTAGAGCTCTGCCACCGAAAATATCTATTATTCAATTTAAAAGAGCATTTAGTGGTTCGCTTTTTGGAATAAAAATATCAATTGCTTTGAAATTTCTTTGAAGCATAAAATTATGTTATTATGTTTTTAATTCTTATTAATATTTTTTTTGAATTTTTGTTGAAATTTTTTAATTTCAGTTCTCGGTAAATAAAATTACGAAATTAAAATAATTCAAATAAAAGACATTGTTGTAACAAAGTACAGGTTTTTCACATCAATTTCAACCTTTTCGGCAAATCAAATTCAACTTGATTTGGAAAAAGTTGAATTTGATTTGCAAAAAGTGGAATTTGTAATTAAACTTGTAATTAACTCTTAATAATTTCACATAAAATATTTTTTTTTTTACTAAATTTTCGGTATGTTAGAGATAGTGTGTTTTTATAGCACTAAAGGCGGAGAACGCTATAACCATGCAATTAATAAATAACTAATAATTTACTTTTAAAAATACCCGAACCGTTTATTAATTTTTTTTTCTCTTTTATTTTCTATTGAAAGTACAATTTCTTTTCTTATTCTTCCCATTTTATTTATTTATTTATTTTTTTCATTTTTTTCATATTTTTTTTTTAATAATAATTGTTTTGATACAAATATCTTTTATATCTCCGTCAATATACGATGATAATTTATATGTAAATACGATGCTTATGAAATTTAAATCTTCTTTTCCTGTAGCCAAACAAAAAGTTTCTTTTAACGAACAATTTAAAAATATTTATAGCGATACATTGCAACGCCAGCCACCACAATTAGAATTGAACCCAAATAACCCCATAGCTTTAACTGAAACGAAATTCAATTTAAAAAATGCGATAATAATTTTCAAAATTATTTTCTGTGTGCTTTTTTTTTTTTTTTTGTTTATGGAAGAAGACACAAATTATTAAATTGTCACTTAATTTACTTTTGGCGCATCTCGATTTGCTTGCTTCGAATGTTTTCCCTTTTCTTCCAATTTTTGAGTGTGACCCAACATCTTTTGATACATGTCTTTTTCATTTCGTGCTTCTCGTCGAGATTTCATAACGCATTTTGATAATAACTGAATAGAAAGGAACAAAAAAAATAATTACAAATAAGATAAATAATTAAATGTTATATAATGATGGAAGGTAATTTATTTAGGCACGTATTTAAATGTTCAGTAAATAATCCCAATGTTCGGTAAATTATCCCTAGCGGGGGAATGTTTTCTACCGAACAAAAGGTTTTTCTTACAGGTTGAATAAATAGTTCCCATTTATTTATGGACGGTTTTCATAACACGACAAACACAAAGTAATTTCAGTAATTTATGATTGATTGTGTGAACTAAAATTCATAAATAATTTTCAATTTCGAAGAAATAAACGGAAGATGAATTGCTAGATAAAAATTATTAATATAATTTGCATTAAGTCGTCACTACAGAGAGGCGAACCCCAAGAAAACAACTTTTTTCGCTCTGGAACCGAACCGAACCCCAAGAACATCACTTTTTTTTTAATTGAACCCAAAAGAATCGACCCTCTCTTTTTTATTTTCAGAACCGAACCTAAAGAACCAATTATAATTCTAAAAATTTCATATTTCTTAATCTTTCCTTACAAATATCTAATAAATGGATGGAATTTTAATAGAACACGAACGCCTCTCAATAACATTTGACATTTGGTTAACTTTTGTAATATTTTTTAATTTGTGGTCTAGAGGTCCGCAAAAAAAATTACTATACTTTTGGGATGTATGAACGAAATTTATTTTGGTTAAGTTATGATACAATGTCAAAAAATATTAAATGAACGCCAAATATTTATTAATCATTGCATTTTTGGAATTTATGAACGACTTTTGGTTAATTTTCAATGTAGAGAAATAATAAATGAACGTACAGGAAAGTTCAATGAACAGCGAATCTTCGCTTGAAAATGTTTTAATGTTAGAACCGAAACCTGAAAGCCGAACCGATAATTTTCATACGAACCGAACCTTTAAATTTCATTTTCACAATCTAACCCTGCTTTTTACATTTCAAGAACCGAACTCTCAAACATGGAGAAGATTCGCCTCCCTGCGTCACTAGCGTTATTTTACGAACAAAAACCAAGTAGTGTAATACCGAGAATAACACTAGCAAGTTTATTGTCCAATTTCTATTGCCACACTACGGTCACGAAGATGAGTTAAAAGTAGACAAGTAGGATGTGCTTTCGACAATAAACTTGCTACAGACTATAGTGTGTAGTATTTACAATTTACACAAATTAAAAATGACAAACCTGTTGAATGGCTTTACTTTCTGGATCCAATATTGCACCTTTTTGTAATACCGGAATAGCTGCTTTTATATCGCCTTTCGCTTCTAAAATCTACAAATAAAATTATTTAATCATTTATCTATCATAATAACACCCCGATCATAATTTAAGTTTTTTTTTTTTTTTTTTTTCATATTTACTTTTCCTTTTCTAAATAATGCTTTAACATTTTCGGGTTGACATCGAAGAACATTATCAACAGAAACTAATGCTGTATCAAAAGCTGATATCTTCATTTGTGCAGCAGCTAAATTGTTATAAACTTTAACACGAATCTCTAAAAGCTCTTGCAATTGATCATTGGTTAACTGAAAATAAATCGTAAAATGAATTTTTCAATTTAATTTATTCGATATAACAAACATAAATGAATATGGAAAGCCAGATAATAAACCTCATTATCTTCCGTTGATTTATCGCCAATATAACGATCAGTATCATCTAAATATTCTAATGCACGACGATAAAGTTGGATTGCCAAATTATATTCATTTCGTTCATACCAAAAATTGCCTCTTTCTCGTTTCCGATTTCTAAAAACCAAAATCAAATAAAAAAAAACCAAACACATAAAAAAACCCAAAAAAAAAAACAAATTAATTGTTATGATTCAAACAACAAATCCGAGTGTCCTTGTGCCCTTTACCCAATTTTTTGTCTAGTTGAATATGATTTCGTTTCCAAATCCTCTTCTTCTTCGCAACCAAGCAATTCAATATTATAAATAATCTGAAAAATGAAAAGAATGGTTGGATTTGTTCGAACTGGGTAACAATTATAGGTGAAAAGCCATTAATTAAAAATGGAAATATAAAAACCTTAGAATTTGGTGGTATCGATTTGGTTTGATCGTCCTCATTTTTTAATCCTACGGTGCCATAACCAAATCTCGGGTCTACTGAAACCTCAGCACATTCACCAACTTTCATTAAAGTTAAAGCCATATCTAAACCTTGTACAACTTCTACATCGCCCGCTTGCACCGTATAATTTGAATATTCTTCAACAACAATTCCATTTTCTAACTTTCCAATAAGATTTATTTTGCACAAATCACCCCTTTGTGGTTGTTGATTTGGATCACCCTCAGTTAAAACCTGTAATGAACGTGGCAAAGGTTTTTTTTATACAATATTTTATTGCGTAGCGAAATTTTGAATGAAACCAAAAAAAAAAATTGTTTGTTTATTAATTTTAATCAAAATAATGCAAATTATGTGATTTAAATCACACTTTCTTTATTAAAAAAGCAAAAAACAAGAAATAAAAAATGAAGTCACACCAATGTAATAAATATGTAAATACCTTTTTTATTAGTTGCCCATTACCAATAATATCCAAAATATTTGATTTGCTGTCATCATTAATTGGTGATGTTGTTTCACTTTCAGTAGCATTTAAACCGTTCTTATCAGAATGATCATCAATATCAACATTTTTACTGTTTTCATTATCCATTTTGCTAAGTATATAATTGAAAACTTTTACTTCATCGATACCTTCAAATATAGTCTTCTGATGGAATGTACCAGAATGTAATTAATTTAGTAACAAGAAAAAAAAAATACCATCGGTGTATTGCTGAATTTTTGTATAAGCAATAAATTCAATAGTAATTTACCTGAAAATCACTACCCCACTTAAAATATTAAATTTTCACCTAATATTTGTGCTTGAATTATTTCAAAACAATAAAACAATTAATATTTTAACTAAAAGTGGATAAATGACAACCGTGTCTGGTTAATAAATGAACCGTGCGTATTATTAGTAAAATGACATTGCATGCATTGAATGAAATGAAGAGAGTGACGAGACAGTTTTTCACACATATACAAAAATATAAAACAAATATTTTGTGCAATATTTTTTCGAACCAATATTTTGAGGTAGGCAAAACTATTCGAATATTAGCGCCCAGCGGCGATTTTAAATAACATCTTTCGTGTTATTTTGAGACTGAAATAAAACCTTTAATTGTTCGAACTTCAAAGACATTTAAATAGAATTATAGTGAATGAAAGAAACATAGAGGTTAGATGCTCTCTTCTAAATTATTGTACATATATCGTATTTACTGAATGTCGTCGGAAAAAAAATAGGTAATGGGAGAAAATGAAAGAGTTGAATGTTTTAATCCTGCAGAACTGTGTGAAGGTATTTCGAAGTAATGTGAATAAATTACAACGTTACATGGATCACCTACTCCTATTGGCCACTTTCTCTTTTCCATATAATTGAAGCACTTCAGAAAAATGAATTTGGAAAATAGGAAAAACGTCATCAGCTTATCTCTGCACTTGACTTAGACTTTAAGAGTTTCTTCATATAAAATATGTCAAAGTCTACCCAAATCGTTGCATTCGTTACATAATTCAACGAATATAATGCAGGCTTTACAAAACAGCATTAAACATGACATTATGAATATAACATACACTTAACCATATTTTCTGTTCGCATCCTTGGAAGAGTGCAGAGGCGTCGACTTTCACAAATATTATGGGTTGCTAAACCGCGGTATATGTGGAAATTGTATTTTGAAATAGTGAAAATGGAAAAAGATACCACATATTTTCCTATAAACCGTGAAAAAAACCGCGGTATGTGGAAATCGTATTTTTGAGCAAACTCTTCATTCTTATTATTTGTATTTTGTATTTTTTCGTTATTTTCTAAATGTAAAATCAGGAGTTTACGCGAATGACTATTTGTTATAACAATTACAAAGTAAAAATATTTTTAATTATTTGTTATATATTTATATATCATAAAATTCCTTCAATTAATAATTATATGTACTATGATCTTATTAAATTATTACAAAACCTTATCACTGAACAACTAAATACTTACAAATGTTTTTTTCGAAAATGTTCCAACAGTGCCTTTAGTTCGATGCTTAACAATTTGACATATAAAAATAAAAAAATAAAAAAATAATATCATTTTTTGTTTTACCAAATTTTCATGGCTTTTGCAATATGGCGAACTGACAGTACGTACATTCGGCACGTGTTTCTAAAAAAAAAAAAAGAAGTTTTCTGGAAGTATAAAGTAAATTTTCTTAAAGAATTAGTGTAAAAACAAATATAAATTAAACAACAATGAATCCGGAAAAACTCAAGAAATTACAAGAGCAAGTGCGTATTGGTGGAAAGGGAACACCAAGAAGAAAGAAGAAGGTTGTACATTCGACACCTGCTACCGACGATAAAAAATTACAATCGTCATTGAAAAAATTATCGGTGAACACCATACCCGGTATTGAAGAAGTGAACATTATTAAAAATGATGGCAGTGTCATACATTTTAATAATCCAAAAGCACAAGCATCATTAGCAACAAATACATTTGCCATCAGTGGACATGGCGAGTATAAACAAATATCGGAAATGTTACCGGGCATTTTGACACAATTGGGACCCGAAGGTTTATTGCAATTGAAAAAAATTGCAAATGATATTGTGTCCAGTAAGAAGTTGGCCGATGATGATGATGTTCCCGAATTAGTCGAAAATTTTGAGGAAGTTGCCGTTCAGGATAAACCATCAACAATAACTGAAGAAGTGAAAGCAGCTGAAGATAAAAAGTCCGACTGAACAATTTTTCTTTAATATCTGTTCAACAATAATAATTCCACATTCATTATGTATGTAATTCCAATGTATCATAATATTTTGTTTGTAATAAAGATGTCAGTAATAAAAAAAAAAAAAAAAGATGGTCATCGAAATTTTAAATTTTATTTTTCCATGGTGCCCACACAAAAGGGTGTGTTGTGTATGTTTTTTGTTTTTTGTTTTCTCTTTTCTATGGTTGTAACTTTGTAAGTATCAAATAGAAATGATATTTATTTAGTTTTATTTTTCCTCTCTCTGACTAATTGAAAGACAAAAGAATAATATATAGTACCGAATGTCTCATTATCATATCATATGATAACTTTTTTTTCCTGCCCTTTCATATTTCAAAAATATACTTAATATACATTTATTATCCTATGATAATAAACATAAAATGGATTATACTTTTTATTGACTAAGAACATTTTATAAGTGGTTTACAGTTTCATGTTAAGCTTGTATGTACGTATCTTTTCTGTAGGCCATACAACAACAAAAAAATCATATAAATGAAAGTAATGGACAAAATTCAGGCAGCGATAAAATTTTAGATATGCGCTATTCAATCATGAAACATATGTCTTTAAAATCAGATCAATATGTTTAATATTTCGTGATATTTGCTCTATTGCAAAGCTGTAGGTCAAATATATTTAAATGGTTCACAGACAATAAATTATAAATTTTATCATTTATCTGAAAATAAGTTTTCGCTTTGACGATGTTTTAGATTTCATATATTTTGTGTAGAGTGGTTACTTATATATGTCTCATTTGACATAATAAGCATTGACCGCTATGTAAAATTATATAGGTATACAAAAAGCGGTCTATATAATTTAGTAAATATATATAAATATTAAAGTAAACAGGAAAAGTTGCGCATATACAATGACTAAAGTTTGTTTCATTTGGACAAACAATCAAATGTTGATTTTCTGCCATCTACATTTTAAACAAGTCAAGCACAAAATTCAAACATTTCAAAATTGACAGTTTTTTTTAATTTTTTTTTTTTATAAAATTCTATGCAATTAGAGAGTTTAAGTTGAGGTTTAAATTATTATAATACAAACCACAAAAGATGATTTTTCTATGCCATTTCGAATTACGTATATCTCTTTCACATTTATCGAATACCTTTATTTCCATCTCTACAAATAGAGATATATGTATATAGCATTTTAGAGATATTCATACGACAAGAAACACTAACGCCCCGTTTAGATTATCAAAAATTCGATCTGTTTGTTTAATTTTTTGGGCAATCAACGACACCCGTGCATTGAACAAGAGTGAGACCGACTTATACGAGTTAAACAAAATAGTGGCGTTGATTGATCGTTGGTAATCTGAACGAGGTGTAAGTCATACATATATCGACATAGGTTTTATATAATCGAGACACTCAAGGTGAAAACATTGAATCCAAAGTGCAGATTCTAGTTGAAGATCGTTAAATTTGTTAACTTTTTTGTAATTTCAACACGATATAGCATGATTTTAACCGACATTTTGCACTAGACTAAAATTATGCTCGAAAGCATTATTTTGAATTCTGAATAGACTTCGCATTTTATCATTTATTAAATAAAATAAAATTAAAAAAAAATTAGTATATGAAGTAAATTTATTCAAACATAAAATTAAATACTATTAATTTAAAAATTTCATCATTGGATCATCATCACGGCGCCGTTTCATTAAATACGCTTCAATTTCGTCTTCTGTTGGTTTTTTAACTTCAAACATACTGTTATATGGTCTCTTCCTCTCGTTAATACTCATCAGTTCGGAAATATTTGTATTATGCTCTTCTTCAGCCTCCAAAGCTTTCTCCAAAGAACTGAGTTGCTTATTTTTATTGTTTTTCTTATGTTTTTTATTTTTTTTACTTTTTTTACTTTTATTCTTGTTTGACGACGAAGCTGATTCCTCCTTAATGTCGCTTTTCACATCATCATCGTTATTTTTATCATTTCCTGAATCATCATTTTCAACTGCATCTGGTAAAATATTTGTTGCTGATGTTGACATCAGTATATTAGATGACGACGAACACATATGTTTACCAGTCTCACCAACACAATACGAATTCTTTATTATTGAATAACAACATTTATAGCCCCAGGATCCATTTGTCCAATACGATCCCCAAACACATGTATGATTATTATTTAAGATATCTTCTTCGTATCGGCTGCGATTTGCTTGTTTCTCTTGCCCTTTTAATATTTTACCGCTACGTGAATACTCTATATATTCTTCAGTTTGAGCGAGCAATAACGATTTTGGAGGCGCCTTTAAATGTTCTTCCCCACCGTATTTATCTAAGACCTTATCTTTAGTTTCTGATTTAAATTGTTCCTTCTTCTTTTCATATTCATGTTGTAATAGTTCTAATTTTGTTGGTTCAGCCAAGAGATGAACATCGACACCCTTACCATATGCTTCCCATGCAAATATTTGTGCTACTGAATGTTTTTCTGTGTCTCCCGAGAAGCGAACAAAATTCTCACCAGCAAATTCAGTTTCATTTGGGTTTCTAGTCGGATTTGGATTATCTCTCATAGATCTTGTTTTCGGATCATAATAAGCTGAATTTGGATCCAAATTTCGTAAATACTTTGCCGTGTCTTCTCGAATACGTAAATTACGGACTGTAATACGTTGTTTTGAATCCACTTTTGTCCCAGGCATGTCAACTTCATCAACGTATTTATCTTCATCATCATCATCACCAGAAAATTCTGCATTAGTGTTGTCTTTTAATTTTTCTGCCTTGATCATTTGTTTGGCATCTTCGACTTTTTGATACTCTGCTATGATATCTTTGTGTTCTGATGGATCGTAGCCACTCCATCGATCTCTCTTTCCATCATAATCACCAATTATTTTTGGTTGCACGAACTCATCGTGAGCAAGAAGTGCGCCTGTATATTTAGCACCAACTTTTCTTGGTCGCTCCATGCAATCAACCTTCTTATGTGTTATCGCACCACAATTATCACAAGCGCCTTTACGAAATTTAGTTATTATAGTACTTGTATCAACACCACGCTTGTACCATTCATTTATTTGTGATGTTTCTTGTTTATTCTCATCTTGTGGCCGCTGATGCTTTAAAGTTGCTCCAGTTGATCCATAATACCAGGGTGCACTTAAAATAAATTCTGGTATATGTGGATTGATGTCTCGACCTTCTTCATCGACATCTGCTGGTGCTGTACCGGCTTTACGAGCTTCGTCAAGCTCTTTCGCGCGTTTCCATTCTTCACGGGATTTCTTTTTAGGTTCTTCTTCATTTGAAACATCATTGAATAATTGTGACACAGGTACACGGGACGTTGAAGACACTGATGCCATCTTAGTTTTTAATATATATTTTAATAGTGAAAAATTATTTGGCTAACAATTACAAATTACTTTGGATTATTGAAAATTGATTATGGTTTTGTTTATCACCAAAAAAATATTTTAAGTTTTTGTATTAACGAACTAAACACTTAGAATACCAAACACATTATGATTATATATTCTAATGTTTGTTTTATATCGAAATAATATACCTGTAAATTTTTTTTCAGGTATATTAGTGTGGTATCGGTGTTTTTAGTTTCAAGAATGTCCGTAGAAAGCGTTGGGCGACGATCGCAACACAGGATAAAAAAAAAATATTTCATGTGAAGTTAAACAAAATTGATCAAAAAATAATTAACTTAAATTATTTTTTTATAAAAGAAATAATAAATAAATGAAAATATAAAATAAATAAATGAGAAAAATTACACTTTCCTGTTAATTACACTAAGCATCTATCGGCGTAACTGAAAACTATTAATCAAACCATCTATAGACCGTTTTATCGTTGAGTTCGATAAGGTAACGTTCACAAATGATGTCACACTTTTTAGGGACGGCGAAAATGTGAAAAAACGTGACAAAGCGTGACATGAGGGAGAAGGGGTTGAGAAAATTGTGACGTCCATTTTTTAATTTTTAATTCTTTATTCTTTTTTATCTATTTTATTAATGTTGTAAAACAAAATGTGGAGCCGGCATAAATATAAATAATAATAGCAATATTTATCAAAGAATACGAAATAGAATTTCAATACTAAATAAATGTTCTTAGGTTCGCAATTAAAGTATCTACCACTATAATATAATTGTGCATTATAATGTCTATGGATTTTAAAAAAAACTTTCAAAAAATTAATCTTTATTATAAAATAAATTTGAAAATATTTTTTCTTAGTCTTACATCCCATTCAATCTAGTATTATTGCATAGTATTATATAATACTAAGTAGAGTTGTCAAATAATACTTGTTTTTTGGTCGTATTCAATCTAGTAATCTTAACAATCCCATTTAATTTAGTGTTTTATAATACTTATTTTAAGGAACATTTGACAGTAAATTTATGAAATTTCAGTTCAAGGTTCATAAAATAAGTATTACTATAATACTAGATTGAATGGGGTGTTATATATAGTTTGGACGTCGGTAAATATAAAATAATAAGGGGCGACACGTTAGTGTAACGTAAGTTACGATTTTTTGTTTTTCTTCTTCTAAATCTAACATCCAAAGTTATAGTTTTAATTGAACAGTGATGTATAGCGTAGCGTTGTTCATTATATTAAAATATACAACTACGCTATACATTACTTTTCAATTAAAACTACATTTTGGATGTGAGATTTAAAAGAAAGAAGAACAAAAAATCGTAACTTATGACCCTAAGATGTGGTTTCGGATTACATTACCATATTTTCTGTGTAACGACCCTGCGGTTCTGTCAAAACTCATCAAAATTCAATAGATCAGTAATGGATGACGTCACAAATGAGGTTAATGTCAATTTGGAAGAAAACAAATGTTAAAAATTTAGGTTTTTCTTGATAATTAAATTATTTAATCTTCATTATAATTAATTTTAAACTAACAAACATTTATAAAAATTATGGTAAATTAATATGTAGTAGTATGTAAACACGGTGTGTTTTCTTCCAAATTGAAATCATTTTTTGACATAAAACAATAAAACTGCCAAACCCTTTACTGCTCTTAAAATTTTTAACCAGGTTTTAAAAATTCGAACGCCTTAAATATATTGCTCAGATTCCAAGTTATCTTTTTATATTTTACACTATCGTAACCAGTTGATCATTATACATAAAATTACTAAAATCGTATTTTCTACATTTCATTTCAGTTGTTATTTTTTTTTTGCCGTCATGTAGAGGGAACCTTACTTTATTTTCGAGACTTCAAACTAATCGGCGCTGAACATTTAAAAAAAACGTCTGATATTATAACTATATTTGACATTTAACATTTTAATCCGGCGTAATATTTACTAAATAATAACATATGAGAGAATGTTACATTGCTAGCTTTATATTTTATTATATTATTGTTTATTTTTTTTTGTACGAATAAATAAATATTAATAAAACAATCATATTATAAGTGAACACATACAAAATACTAAATGAAAATAGAAGTACATCAATTAACAAATGATCCAACAGCAGCATGGCGTGAAATTTCCAAAGTCCAACGTGTGATAAAGGTGACAATGAAACCACCAAATCCAGATATACCCGAAAATAAAGTTCGCATTGTATGCATGAGTGATACACATTCATTAACACCACACATTAAATTTGATATTCCTGACGGTGATATTTTTATTCATGCGGGTGATTTTACAAAATGTGGCCGAAAAGAAGAAGTTATTGAATTCAATCAGTGGATGGGTTTGTTTTAACATAATAAAATATATTTATAAAAAAATATTCTACATTAAACATTTTATATGAGTGTTGATTGTTTTCTGGTTGCTTTTGTAGGACATTTGCCACATAAACATAAATTAGTTATAGCTGGAAATCATGAACTTAGTTTTGATATGACATTTACACATCCTTTTCAGAATTTATCATGTTCATCTGATAGAGATCGACGAACACATACAGGTAATGTATGTTATGATAATATATTTTTAAATTTAAATATTTTTCAAGTGATTTTTGAATAAGGGTAGAGAAAAAAATAAATAGATTTTCTTTCAAATGTCTTTATTTGCTTTAATTAGTTAAAATCTTAAACTTCTATTAACTAAGTAAACACATTCATAGTATGTAATTTGAAATTACTAAAAAACATTGAAAACTTTGAGACAATATAAAAAAAGAGTAAATAAAATGTGTTGAACTTCAAATCGCTTTAAAACATTTAGTATAAGCTTTTCTATTCTATTAGGCGCTTTCTATTTACCCGAAGAAGTGAAGTTCTACAATTCATCAAAATGGTTTTTCTTTATAACTGAAGAGAATCTCTTCAGTAGTTTACTCTTGGACCGGTGGTACTGGCGTGGGTAAGCTAAATGAAGACTCTTCACTTAAACTGCCGAAGGGTTTTAGCTTGTGCAGTTGTTTTCAAGCTCTTTAGTTCAGGATATTTCAATTTTATATCACTTCAGTGGTAAATAGAACAAACTGAAGTGTCAAGAGGTGTCAAAAACTGCCGCGCATGTAAGCTGATGAGTGGCATTATATGAACCGAGGACTCTTCAGTTCATCGGGTAAATAGAAAGCGCCTATTGTTTTGAGTATATCCAAAAATACTACTCAGTAATGTCAAAATTTAGTCTTATTTTTCCATAATTGTGATTATCGATTATGTGATATTCTTTATTTGAAAATATTTATTTAACACTGGTATTAATTATATCAATTGTCCACTTTTTCTAAAAGGAACATCAATGTTAGATGATATACCAACCCTAGGTAATACGAAAGAAAGTCTAACGGCAGCTGTTCAAGTGAAAAATGTTCGACAATATCTCACCAATTGCACATATTTACAGGATGAGCTAATCGAATTATATGGTTTAAAAATTTATGGTACCCCATGGCAACCAGAATTTTGTAAATGGGCATTTAATTTACCCAGAGGTCAGGAATGTCTGAATAAATGGAATGAAATACCTGCTGGAATTGATTTGCTTATTAGTCATACCCCTCCATTAGGACACGGTGATTTATGTTGTTCGGGTGTTCGTGCTGGTTGTGTAGAATTATTATCAACTGTACAGCAACGTGTGAAACCAAAATATCATGTTTTCGGTCATGTACATGAAGGATATGGTATCACATCGGATGGAAAAATTATTTTTGTAAATGCCTCTACATGCGATATTAACTATTTGCCACATAATTTGCCAATTGCTTTTGATGTGACGCTTCCGAAAGGAATTAGCAAAGAATAAATTTAAATTCATTCGAATATTAGGTATATTTACTGGAAAATTAGTTGATCTAGCAAAATGATATATTAGCAATAGCACATGCTCTTTTTTTTTTACTTTTATAATACATATATTGAATAAGATCTTATTTATTTGCCATTGTTATTATTGTATAAGTAAATTTCAGCCAGCTAAAACAGTAGGTTGATTGTATGGAATACTTACTTTGAACCTGTTAGAGATTGTGTTCAAGTTTATGTCATAGGTCCATACTACGCACGTTAGGTGCTAGCAGCTGAAATTTATCAGCTGAAAAGAGGATATTTCGGAAAGTAATCGATCGGATCGATTTGATGTAAATGCAAAAATGTTAGTCTCTCAAAAACACACATTTTTTTCACAAATCATTTTAGTGTATAAGGTATTTCAAAAAGTATGCAAGCTACACTAAACTAATGTGTAAGCAAAATGTCTTTGAGAGACTAACATTTTTGCATTTACATCAAATCCATCCGATCGATTACTTTTCGAAATATCCTCTTTTCGGCTGACAAATTTCAGCTGCTAGCACCTAACGTGCGTAGTATGGGCCATACACAAAATTAATTTAAGGTGCAACTATTTCAACAAAAAAAATGCTCAATACTTTGTATAAACTAGGGATTTCTAGAAACATAAAAGCATTGCATTGCCATCAAACAATTTGTAATATCTAAATTAATTATATTGATATATCTAAAACTAACGCTGCTACACAGTGATTTTCATTATTTCTTGTTTTTTTTAAAGCAAATAAATGTCTCTTGATGTACATTTTCAAAATATGAAGTTTAAAAATTACAAATGTGCAAGAACAAAATGATGCATATTTACATAAAATATGAGATTTATTGAAAATTATTTTTTATAAGAAACGGCTTATTTGCCGAAAAAAATTTATAGTTTTTTTTTTATTTTTATTAAAATCATGTAAACAGTTTTGTTACGAATTATAATTAGAAAATTTGACGATTTATCCCCCAAAATATGAATTAAATGATACATAACTTTTAAGTTAATTTAATGCTCATGCAGAACTTGAATTTCATAAATAAGTAGATGCAAAAATATAGTTGTATTTCTTAATCAATTTTGCACATTTTTATTAATATTTATTTGTTTCAAATTTAAAACACGTTGGCTTGTGTGCGTATAAGGTATTTTTTTTTAAATAGTAAAGAAATTCTTGATTTGTTTTACTTCATTATAGTGAAAAATGTTTAAAGAAAACAATCATAAAAAAAGAAAGTTTAAAAAGCAAACTATAGTCCATTCAGAATAAACTGGCAAACGATTTTATTATTTGAATTTGAATAGTGCATCCTGATTGGCTGACAGATATTTTTTTGAGACGTTGAACGATACTTATTAAGAAAAAATATCTCTCAACCAATCGCAATGCCGTAATTCTTACGATATCATTTTTTTTAAACATTGGACTTTATACGTTTATTGGTGGTAGTTACAGCTATCTAGAAAGTATAGTTACATTTTATTATGTGTGACGTTTTGACTTAGTTATAGCCTCCGCAAGTACAAAAAACAAGACAAATTCTGTTTTTTTTGTCGTTCCGGAAGCGGTATAGTTTGATTCATAATTTGTTTTTCAGAGCAAACTAAATAATTTAAGTGCTTTTACTTGAATATGATTTGTTTTGTAGTTTATTTCCTTGAAAATTTTACACTTATGGGTTTACCTTTTTTAATAAAAAAAAAAAACTAATTATGATTTGTTAATTGCAATAATAAATGATATTACTTAATCAATTCTCAAATAAAACAACGATTACTCTTATTTTTTTTTTTTTATTTAAAATAATTTTTCGGGAAGATTTTATATTTTTTTTATTAAAAAAATCATCAAAATTATGCGCTAATATGATGTGTCGTGAATAAATGAAAAAAAAAAAAAAACATCATCCAAACATTTATCATGTAATAATTACTTTTAACAGAATATTAAGGAAATTTCCATTTAATATAAAATATATATATGCAAAAATTGATTTTTATTTTCTTTTTTTTTTAAATATAATACCCACCTATGCGTATTATTTATATATTTAATTCTAATTTTGTTCGTTGATGCATAAACAGATTTCAAGATAGGATGATTTTTCAAATAGAATGGCTTCTATTTCAATTTGAAGTTTTTGACGAAACTCAGAATAATCGCTTCTCATATGAAAATAATCCGTGAACATTACCTTCCGCCTGAGCTGAGTGAGTACGTTTCATAAATCGCAATTCACCATTGTAAATCATATTTCTGAATAAGAAAAGATACGTTTTTTACTTCATCAATTTTGTAGATTTCACATAAAATTTATGTTTACCTTAAATCATTCACGGATTTCGCACCAATATCTTGACAACTATGTTGCAAACCGCATTTTAAATATGGCAAAAATAGTAATACAGAACCTTTATCAACAATACTACCACTCACACCTTGTGCAACATGCAATTTATCCATTTCATTATGAAAGTAACGACTCATTGCCGAGCCTTTGGCATCTTTCCGTTCCATTGCTTCTAAACTTCCCATACCGCGGTATTTTTTCAAACGAACGCCATCTGTAAAAAAATATTCCCCTGGCGCTTCAGATGTTCCAGCCAATAATGAGCCCATCATCACACTAGATGCACCCAATGATAATGCTTTTGCAATTTGACCAATTGATTGAATGCCACCATCGGCTATTATTGGTACGCCAAAATGTTTTGCATATTCACTAACTTGATATACAGCTGCAGCTTGTGGACAACCACAGGCCATTACTTCTTGTGTTATACAAATTGATCCAGATCCCATACCAACACGTAAACCATCGACTCCAGCATCAATTAAATTTTTTGCTTGACGTCGTGTAACAACATTACCACCGATAACTTGCAATCCGGGATATGTTTCTTTTATAAATCGAATCATTTCTAATTGATAAACGGAATTACCCTGTGATGAATCTAAAACAACAACATCAACACCAGATTGCACCAGCAATGCTAAGCGTTCACGATCTTCTACGCGTGTACCGATTGCGGCACCAACTAACAATTGTTTATTGCCATCTTTCGATGCATTTGGATAGTTTCGAGCTTTTTTCAAATCGGTGCGAGCAATTAATGCTACTAATTCACCGGATTCATTAATAATTGGTAATTTTGCTTTTTTACTCGTTTCCAGTATATTATTGGCTTCATGCAAAGTAACACCTTTTAGAGCAGTTACCATATCACCAATAGTGGTCATAACATTAGATAGTGGTAGCGATTCATCAAATTCACGAAAATCAATATCACGTGAAGTCACAATACCTAAGAGATGTCCACCTAATTTTCCATTTTCTGTTATTGGAATTCCTGTAAAACCTTTTAATTTTTTCACATTTAAAACATCGCCGACAGTATTTTCTGGTCCCTTTAGAAATATAAATAAATTTCCATTATATATATATGATAATAAAATTATTTTTTGTTGTATATGAAGTATTCATTTTTTTCTCTTGAAACTTACCATTACAACTGGATCACGTATAAAACCGTGTTTATATTTCTTTACTTTCATTACTTCAGTTGACTGGTAGTCGGGTGTACAATTATGATGAATAATGCCAATGCCACCACATAGCTAAACATAAACGACATAAAATATTAATTCAATATATCTCATATTTTATAAAGCTCTATCATTACTGCATCCAGAAGGAAATTTCTGGACATGCAATATAACTTAATATATTTTCAAACCATTTCTTTTGTGAGAGTAAAATTTTTTAGTAGTTATATCACGGTAAAATATAAAAATTTTAGATTTATTTGTGAAATAATTAGAATATATTAGAGATATTCGTTCGGTAAGTGATAAAGTTAGCCAGCTGAAACAACTGAGATTACATCTAAACGCCAGGATCATATCGCTTACTTGCTAACTGATCCAGGTAGCTACGTACAAGCGAAGTCAGGCTTAGCCTGTTAGATTAATTGACAAGCCTTCCTCATCTCTCTCATCGATTTGCATACAGCGCGGTTTTTTTTGTTGAATTCGAATATTATTTTGGCTAAAACCTGTCCTACAGCACTGACCTGAGCCAACTGAGAGATTAGATCGAGATTGGATCCCAATGCTCATTAAATCTGAAGAAACTGAAGTTGAAACTTGCAAAACGGCCGTGTTGGCACAGTTGGCTCACTTGATCACTTACCAAACGAATGTCGCCCCTATTGTCTTCATAATTTAAGCTTAAAACTATTAACAGATGATGTTGATTAGCGAATACATTAACTAGTACATATATTAGTAAATATGCATATTAAATATATTTATTAAATTTACGGATTTGAATAATTATTTATAATATATGATATAGATAACACTCATTGGTATATAAGGTCACGACCTGCGATCTATGAATAATTTACAAATAGATCAGATCAAGATCATTAGTTTGTGATTTAGATCAGACCGTTTACTAATAACAGACAGGTCAAATCGATTTCAGTGTTTTTTTTTTAATTATTATTAGTATTTGTTATTATTAATAAATTAATTGATTATTAGATACAATAATTTTTCTTGTTTTCTTTTCATTGGTGATCAAAACAACAATATTTCATAAATGTTAATATTGAGTAAGACATTAAATCGATAACCCCAAGGAAATATTATGCAATTAAATTAATTAAATTAATTAATTCAGTCTCTTCTAAAATCGAAATCTAAATCTTGTAAATATCAGATTGGCATAATTATATCTTTATCTATTGATCTACGAAAAATATATCGATCATTCAAAAAGACAGAATAAAATAGAAAAAATCTATTTAATGAGGGGGTGTAATTACTATTATGAGGGATTGTTTTGGCGTCAACTATCCATATAATTGATTTTTCCTTCTGATGGGTAAATATTGGTGACTTTAATAATTATTTTATATCACCCAAAATAAGCAACTTTTCTAATGAAATATTTTTCTCAACCGTTTTCCAATATTCCTCTTTAAAGATTGTACCATATAGGTAGAAATTGTAGAAATTGTAGGCTAAAAAGATACGGAGGCTCGACCCAGAGCACCTACGATTTCTACCATTTCTATATATATTATATACATATGACACAATCTTTGAAGTGGAATATCGGGAGAACGGTTAATCGTAGATGAAAATATTTCGTTAGGAAAGATGCTTATTTTGGTCAGCTAAAAACATTAATGAAGTCGCGCCAAGGCATTTTAACACACCAGTAAGAAGCTAAATGAATTGTACAATTTGTAGAATGGTAAGTTTGGTGAAATAGGGTCCAGGTTTCAGAAATACATTGAGTATGAGATATGTCTGGATGAAAAACATCTATTATAAATAAAAAACGAAGTATTATAGAAATTATTTCGATCTATAAATAGTCAAATTAGAAGCTGCGGTAATAGCGAAATAGCGAAACTATTACCACAAGCGTTACTAAATCAATATTGAAAATTTTATCGTTTTAACAATGGAAAATTATATATTTTCGTCTTCTTTCTTGTTTTGAAAGAATTCCAATAGTTCACGGTATATCTGCAACCCAGATTACAGTAACAAATCATATCAATACGTGAGATCATTTAAAGAAAATATAACTTACCGCCATTGCAATAGCCATATCCGATTCAGTGACTGTATCCATTGGTGATGATACTAGGGGTGCACGTAATGATATCGATTTTGTTAATGGTGAACTAAGATCAACATCCTCTGATTGAAAATCAATAAATCCTGGCAATATAATAAAATCACTGCAAAAATATACAAAAATAAATTTTTAATTTTCATTTTATTTCCGATTTCTAAATAATAAAAAAAAATGTTTTTAGCATTTTTATAGAAAAATAATGAACTTGTATATACAAGAGATCTTCTAATTTAAGTAAAACAAAACTGTAGGTTGATTTGTAAAAGTATCTTCACACGTTCGAACATTTCAATGGAAGGTTCTTACAAAAAAAAAACATCTATTATCGACTCTCATTATCTTATGGAGATGCAACTTTTCTCCATACATCCGCATCCCCTGTGAGCTCCTCAAAAAATCTTTTAGTGTAAGATTAAAAGAATAACATTAAAAGCGGGAAGTTAAAAACTTAGGGAATTTATAATAATGTCATCTGAATTGATTGATCTCTATGTGTTTTACGAAAAGTTATGCATGTTCAAAACAACCATTTCCGGAATATCGATAGCAATAAAGTTATTTAATTTACTGCTGAAACCGTCATATAGAAAATTGACACCAACGACATAATTTTTGCGGTACAATTATTTTTTCTTAAATGTGTACTTCACAATAAATTGGCAGTAAAATCATATCAAATTCGAAAAAGAAATCACTCAACACAAAAACGATCCACCCTATAATCAGTATATTGATTTGTTTATTGTTTATGCTCCAGTAAGTTCAATTTAAAAAAAGATAAAAATGATCTTTTTTTTGTTTGTTTTGTTTTTTTTTTGTTTTGTTTGTTTATTGACTTTTTATTCAAAATACATTTTTATCAACAAGTAATGTTTTTATCATAAAATGTGTTTACAAGAATGCGGAAATGTATCACCCAAAAAAAAATATTTTAATTACCAGGAAAAGTTCAGATTTTAAAAATAGCTAAAACTTTAAGTTTCAAACATAACACTACAGCAGTGGGATTCCATAAGAATATAGATATCGACATAGAGACATTGACATTGGTAAATTGTCGATGGCATAGTG